>CALSCE010009297.1:4069019-4103040 GCA_943593645.1 Bovichtus variegatus
TTGAAAGGGCAGTTAAACATTTTGCTTTTGTAATAGCTGACGTTAACAGTCAAAATTTGAACGTTAACGTCAGACTAACAAAAATTGCAAAAAAATTAATTTTGAACACATTTAAACAAAGGCGGTGAGATATTCACTAGATCTCACTCTTTTGACTGTTTAAAACATATTCAAATTGGTATATTAGCCATTTTTTACTTTGTACATTTAAGTGATACCAAAAATATGTAGCGCTTTTCTTCAGTTATTCCACCTGATGCTGGCAAGATTAACAGTTTTTCTGGTCACTTAATGTTTTTTCACTATGAAACCTAATGAAACCTTAGACAAGGTCGTTTCCAGATCTCTTCAGCAAGCTTTTATTTTGGTATACGTGAATGTGCATATTACCTAAATATTTAGTTTCACCAATATTTAATATTTTTCTTTACAATAAATGTAAATATGACATAGTTCACAAATATTGGTGTATATGTTCTCATCCCTAAACTATTTCTGCCAATGCAACTGTTCTGATAAAAAAAAAAAAAAAATAGTAATCCCTCTTTTTAACAATCCTATAACCTCCATAAAGTCCTGAGCATTTTTAGTATATTGCTAAATATTTCTTTTAAATTTGAGAGCAGCTGTCATAGCTGATCCCTCTATTACATCTATTGAGGATAACACTGAAAATGGTTTAAAATCCTAAACTGTGATGTCAACTAGCACCTGGGTATGTCCAGCCAGGGAATTTTGATGAAGATTATTTCAGCGCTCCCTGCTGGTTTTCCAGAGGTTTGCAAGTGCAGCACAAAATCTTTGCAGTCTTTAGTGCATATGATCGGGACAAAAGGACATCAGACAGAGAAAGAAGATAAGGCAAGAATAAAACAATCATTTCAGTGAATGTAAAAGCATTTTTATATAAAAAAATTGAGACTTGGATCACATTCAGTTATTTTACAACATTAGCAGTTAATGCTACACAATGAGGTATCTATGGAAATTCTCCTTTTCTGTTACTTAAAAGACACTTAAAAACACAGGTACATTTTTAAATGTACGCATTTCAGACAAGACAACAATTTAGCAAACATATAGATTGTAAATCACAAACAGTAGCATATCATCGATAGAAACAAGTATTACATCGTTCTTTTTAACAAATAAAATAAAATAACCCCGCCCCCCATTCCAGGCTACATGACAAGAGTTCAGATGTGTTAAAAGGCCAGTGCCCAGTTGCATAAACTACCTTAAAAATTAAGTTTGTCCTTTATGCAAAATAGCTCAGGTGTTTATTTAGGAGCATTGCATAACGCCTCTTAGGTTGTCCCCTGGCCTAAGTGTTCAGACTAAGGCTTTCACGGTAGTTACTGTCATATTACCGCACACACACTTCAGTTACCTTGGTTACGCCTCACTCACATCACCCTCCTTTAACGTTACTTTACAGCATTATTTGTCAGTGTTAGCTAGCTTCTCCAAAATGGACAACAAAGGGAATACAAAAATAAAAATAATGCCAAACTGGACAGAAGATGAAAATGTTGTCCTCCTCGAAGAATATGACGTATATATTATAATTATAAAGTGTAATATAATAGAGATTTTGAAGATCAAATATATACTTGCTAAAAAGTTGCGCAATGCTCAGTGTCCAGTGGGTTTTCCCTGTCCCAAAAAATGCTTCTTGGCATCTCCTCCTCCTCTTTAAATCACTATAAATTCAGCAATCGTCTTATGTTCCAGAAATTATTTCACTTTTAAGAGACTTGTGTGGCTCCCTTAAAAACTTTCTGAGGAAAATGGCTACTAAGGACAATGCATGAGGGAATAGTTAAGCAGCCAAGTACAAACACTTAGAGATTCAAAGGGTTTTCCCTTACAACATCTTAAAGAGATCCTGATGGGGATTTTATGCAAATTTAAGGTCAACCTTAGCCTAAGTGGTTTTATGCCTCCGGGAACAGGAGAACAGTCCAGAAGGCTTGTGTGGTCACTGAAAGGTAAAGGTTTGCAGGTTCCTAGACGCGCCTTTCTGTCAGTGAAGGAAATGTATTCATTACGAATGTCAGTTGTGCCAAAGAAATACAATCAGTATCAATAAATAAATGTGTGTAGTTTGTTCTTGGTGAGAAAAAAAGAAAATGTAATGTAAAAGGCATATACTAAAAATAACTTTGATTCATTAACAACAGACAAGGCAGAACTTGGCACACGTAGTATTAAGACACCCTCCTGCTTGTTATCGTCACTACCACTGCTCCACATTGTCCATGTAATCCTCCATGGTGCCATTCTCATCCTGATCCCACCAGTCTGGGAGAAGCACTTCTGACTCCGCACTGTCTCCACCAGCCTTCCCCCTCAGCGGCTCCTCGGCTACCACAGAGCGGCTCGCAGGCTGACGAGGTGTGTCTGTGGGCTTCAGCTGCCTCCCTTGCTTTGTCGTGAGCCTTCCACGGAGTCGTCTCCTCTCCTGCTGCCGCCTCGCCCTGGCCTGCCTTCGCTCCTGCTGCCTCGCCACCTGGAAACGCTGCAGGAAAAGGTCCCGGGCGTACTCGTACAGCTCCACGTCCCATCGGTTCAGCTGGAGGATTCTGTGTTGTGTATCAGAGGGGACGTCAACACTGGAGGCGCGCGTGCCATTGAGCTGCGTGAAGGGTGCGATGAACTCCAGGTTGAAGGTGCGCTCAAACAGATACTGGGTCTTACGCTGGTACTCGGTCAGCCCAAAGAAGGCCATGCCCCGTAGGTTACGTTTGGCGCTCTCCAGAAGCACTGCCCAGCGCTCTTCGTCACTCATGGTGGAGACATTGTAGCAACCCACCAGGCTGAGGTCAGCCAGCATGCGGGTCTGCCGGTTGTTGGCCAGGTTGTAGGGGCAGTCCATGAACTCCTGCAGGGAGCAACCCGACCAGTCGTCTCCCGAGTAACAGCTCGGCAGTTCAGACAGCGTTGGTGAACGTCCATCACACACGTGTAAGGAGGCCCTCCATGTAGCACCACGTTGCACATGACGCCACTCGCTCAGAAAGCGGGAAACTGGGTCTCTTAAGATGGTTATATAATAATAGTTCCTACTGGAGAGAAAAAGAAGACATTAGGTCTGTATCAGGGTTGTGATACACCGGTATCAAAAAAACAACTAAATATTGATATCTTGTTGACAATACACATGAGATAATAGTCGTGCTGGCAGATGTTAGGCATTGTGGATTTTTTGTTTTGTCCGTTCATCTGGTTGCCTTTTCTCCAAATTTTCTATAGCTATAGTGATAATATTGTTATCTGGAATTATTGACATTATTGGATCGCCAGAAAAATAATCAGCAAGTTGTAGCATACAGTACATGTAAAGTCCAAACGTTTAATTATAGTCTGTTGTGTGAACTAGGTGAAATTGAGAATGAAGTTCACTTTTTGTTTTACCGGAACCTTTTTGTAAAATGACCTCCATTTATGTTGATTTCTCTTGGCTGGACGACTAGGAAAAAGGAGTTGGAGTTGTGCTTCAGGAAGGGAACATTTTTGTAGCAGATTTTATCTGCCAAGCTTTGGAGAGAAGGCAGAATATTTGTGTTTAAGACCGAGCAGTAAAATAACTTGTTATTATTTTTAATGGAATGAAATGTTTGACCACTGTGACTGTATTTCTGGTGTCTTGTAAAGCCATGAGGGTTGTGCACTTTGCGTGCATGACACGAAAATAAAGAAATCAATTCAATCATTACAGTTTAGATCACTTTGTAATATGCAGTAACACCCCAAGCAGCCTAACTACACCTACCTGGACAGGTTCTCGGGAGCCTCTTGTGAGTCCATGCGGGACGGGACGCAGCTGGTCAGCTCGGTCCAGTCCGCATGAAGCCCGCAGCTCCAGCCGGTGGAGAAACGGGAAAACAGCCAGGTTTCCTTTTTACCTGGCCGGAAACAAGTACACTTCTTCTGACCTGCGTGACACTCGCAGGGCCTCTCCAGCTGAATATTCCGCACCAGGTGTCGACCAAACGTCGTGCCACCAGTTTTCTGAATGTGCAGAAACACTATAACATCATCTCCTTTGATGTTGAAGTCTACACCACGATTTAAATCAGCTTTGGTGAAATTGAACCGAGGGACAAAGCGGACCAAAGCGCCATCTTCTGCGACGTACGGGTCTCTTTGGAGCCCGTCCTGGATATCATTGCCACTGCTGCTCCTGGAACCAGTAGCACCGCCGCCGTCATTGAACCAGGACCCCAGCTGGTGCAGCATCTGGCACTCGGACCTGCTCGGGCACACATACTGGACCATAATGACGCCAAAGAGCAACACCATGAGCAAGACGATCAGGAGCCGGTGGTGGCTGCAGCTTCCGGACTTCTCATCCATTTTCGCGGGACGGACACAAAATCATCACTCAGGCAGTCCGGACCCCTGCCTCGGCTCAGCCGGGGAACCTCGGGGCATCTGTTTTATGGCGAAAACAATAACAATGCAGCGCTAACGTTAGCTAGCGAACGGCAGCTAGCCCGACTGAGTCAAAAAAACGTTAAATTTACAATTTAAGGTAATGTTTGCTGTATTGCAGGAAGCAAGGCGTACATGCCTCATTTGAAGTAGTAAAGTATGTTTTCCAGTACCATTAGTCAGTATTACAAAGCGATAATCTTTGTTGCAGCATTAAATCAGTCCCTCGATTCTTGACCTTTCTTCCCAGCAGCCTCTGCGCCCAGTGTGGGCGTCAACGTTACGTCAGCGTGTGGCGCGCTCTATGATGATCCAGAGCCATGGAGACAAGAAGTTGACCTAACAGTCGGTGAAGCGTTTTCTCACATTAGCGTTATAAGTCCGTTAATTATAGATATAGAAAGTAGTGCATTTGTTATCATGTGTTTCTATAAGAGTCACATGCGCGTCCTTTCAGTTTCATCGCCGAAATAGCTCAGTTGGGAGAGCGTTAGACTGAAGATCTAAAGGTCCCTGGTTCGATCCCGGGTTTCGGCATTTTGATATCAACAAACAATATTCTTTAAATCTTTTTGTTGTAGTAATTACTGAAATCAATTCAATACAAATGTATTAATCCACAAAAAACCTTTGAAAAAAAAAAGTATTGAAAACGGAAAATGTCTCCACATAATTCAAGATGATCTTTTAAAAGGAAAATATACATCACAGCTTCACTGATCGACTTTGGTTTATCAGTAGAATGGATGGGGGATACTAGTCTGGATGCCATTATCTCTCCCACAAAAAAGAATTTCACCCCAGCTCCACCCACATTCCTCTAACTGTGGCATCCAGTCTGTACCCCCTCTGGGGCAATTAAAAACACTCACTCAAAATACAATGTGCTGTCTTTAGTGCCATTTAGTGTCCTCTAAACCTGTTTCTCTCTTGCCTATAGCAGATTCTGCATTAAATTGTATTTATATGATGTCCCAGAACTTCAGGATTAGCTGTGTCTACTATGAAATGGGTATGACTCTTGGAAAATATAGCTCTTGTAACAACTGATGATATACAATAAGGATTTTTTTATTTTTTTTATGTGTATTTTAATTTCATTCTCAAAATATGGTTCGGGTTATGAGTTTTTTACTGAACTAAACTAGGATAAAATAAGTCCACCCTGACCGCCACAGTGCTGCCGAGCCTGAAGTGCCTGCTGATTAGCATCATTAATCATCAGGCACTTCATCAATGATTATCCAGATAATCAGTCTGTCTGCAGGGTGATTAAATTCTCTTCTGCAGGAGCTGATGAAAAAGAGGTCAGTTGGTCAGATCGACGTGGCTACATCACTGTTGGAGGAATTTAAAGTGATCGTTTGTAAAAGAGCTCACTACCCAATTATAAAAAGACGTGTTAGTCTAAAAAGAGGAATTGGGTCCGTAATTAAAATAAATAGAAATAATATTAAAAGAGTTTAAGTGTTTTTGACTGAGGTGGAAGAAGTAACTACTCAAACTCACAACAACACCGTGTAAAATACTCTGTTCCAACTAAAACTGCATGTACTGTAAAAACACATAAGTGTTAGCATAAAAATAAACTTAAAGTACCAAAAGTAAAAGGCCTGCATTAAATTCTGCATTATGCAGAATGGCCTATTTCAGAATAAAAATATATATTACATTTTTGGTTTCTAAATAGAGATGCTCTAATATGTATGCATTACTAATCTTGCAGCTGGGAAAGGTGAAGTTAAATGAATACTTTATATACTGCCAGTAAACTTAATCCATAATAAAACGTCATCGTTTATGAGTTGATTCATATTTTGGATTAGTAATCCCAACATTAAAAAATAGTGCAAAAACTAACTAAAGGGGACTAAAGCTGTCAGATAAATGTATTGGAGTAAAAAGTACACTATTTACCACTGATTTGTTGTGGAGTAGAAGTATAAAGCAGCAGAAAAGTAAAATAGTCAAGTAAAGTACAAGTACTTCAAAAGTGTACTTAAGTACAGTGCCTGAGTAAATGTACTAACTGTAGTTACATTTCTCCACTGGTTTGTGTCCCTGCTTGTTTGTCTGTTGTATATCTAACACACTTCTAGACAGACTTTAAAAAAGAAAGAAAGACCATAACCATTTTATTTGTTTTGTACAATACTTGAATACAGTCACCCAATTACTTTTCACCACTGACTACTATCAACTACTATTTTTTACAACTTGTTATTTTAGTGTGTTTTTGACAGCAATGTTGATGATGAGTCTCCGGCGGAATGAGGCCTCTGCGCATGCGCGTCGCCTGTGAGGGGCGTTGTTGTGCAACGGTTGACGGCAGCCATGACTCGGTCCCCGCCCTGATTGCTTTAAATACCCAGTGAACCGTTACAAGGGGATACACACACACGCGGGGGGTGCTGACATTAATCGATTTCTTTTTTTAAGCTTCCACTCTTTAGTTTTAGTTTGACTTGTACCATGGAGCTGGACCGGCGGCTGTTGCTGGCCCACTGTGCGGCTCACGCCCTGTCGGTGGCGGCGGGCTTGCTGGTGGTCGTCCCCATGGCTCTCAACGGCTCCGCTTTCAAAGGCCGCTGCGTACTCTTCTCCACCGGCTACTGGACGACAGAGGACCGGGAAGAGCTGACTGGGCAGCCGGGAGACGTCTCTCACCTGGTGGTACAGCAGTGGGGACCACCGGCAGCCTGCCAGTTCGCCACATTTGTCGGTATTTTCACGGTGCTGTACGGTGCAGCGCAGGGCTGGAGGTGCCTCTTCTATCTGCACGGACGACACGATGAGTGAGTCCCACACAGATAATACAGGTTATAATACAGGTTATAATACAGGTTATAATAAAGGTTATAATAACTGTTATAATGACTGTTATAATAACTGCAGCATTGGCCTGACTATACTACTCACTTATATTATTGCTGTACTTTATTTGAGTATTAGAATGTGGTGGTACTTTTTACTCCACTACATTTATCACAATCAGAAATACTTTATTGATTCTCAGTTACTCCATTTTAGAATAAGATAATAATAATAATTAGAATATTTATACACACACATATATATATATATATATATATATATATATATATATTACAATATATAAAATAGTGTACTATTATTAATGCTGACAATAGGATTTATGGTTAAGTGTTTTATGCCGAATAGTATAGGTTAGATACTTAACAATATTGCTTGAAATGTACAGTATAATGCAGTATTAATGCCAAAGTAATGTGAGTATTGCAGTTTAATTATTATTGCACAGTCAAATAATTGCACAAGTTATTGTAAGTAATGTAAAAATGATAAAATAATAATATGACAGCTTTGGAGAATAAATAATGATACATAATTATAGGTTGAGCTACCCAGCAGTATATAAAGAAATTAAAATTAGCTCCATCTTTACCAGCTGCAACGTTAAAGTAATGTACATATAAATGCATCAATAATTAGGATCCTATTATATAATATATATTACTCTGAATTGGGCCAGTCTGTATAAGATAATGATGATAATAATTATACTGTAGTACTTTTACTTGTAACTAAGTATGTTACACTGTAGTATTGCTACTTTTGTTTGTTTGTTTGTTTTATGTTTATTTCAAAAGTAGCGTATGTCTGATGGCCGTCTGTGTGTGTCTCTGCTCAGCACCCTGTTCTCCTCCTTCCTGACGGTGCTGCTGAGTGTGTGTGTGCTCTTCCTGTCCGGAGGGGCCAGTGTTATCTTGTCTCTGGGACTCGTCTCCTGGTGCGACACGGTGACTAATCTCAACACACGTCCATACAGGTAGGAACATCGTCTGGTGGCGGATCCTCCTGCTCCGAGGTTGTAATGGTTTAGAATTTTGAACTAGTTTTTATTTTTATTTCATTTTGACTTTTCAATTGTAGTTAGTTTTAGAAAGTGTTTGCTAGTTTCAGTTTGAGATGGTTTATTTTAGTTTTACAGTAGTTTTAGGGCCAGGTATGTTGCCATAATGTTACATTTTTTTAATATAGTATATATAACAATATAACAAAATCAGTAAGAATTCTGTGCGTGTGTTTGGGGATCATTTGTCATCACTATATGTTTGTTTGTGTTCAGCTGTGTAGAGTCCCAGTCTGTTCCACTTTACCTGGATGTGGACACCTCGTCTTTCTACACAGAGCTCAGTCTGGCCCAGGTAGGAGCGCTCACAAGTGCACACACACATTGTGTTTACAATAGGAAGCTAAAGTCATACCCGTGTTACAACTTAGCTTCTCGAACAGACGGAGGTTTTCTTTTATGTGTAGGTCTAAGAAGAAGAGACATGACATTTCCTTTGTACTTTTTCTCATTGCACATTTTGAATGCAGGACTTTTACTTGTAACAGTATTTCTATTTCTACACTGTGGTTTTACTACTTTTACTTAAGTAAAATATCTGAGTACTAACGTCCCTATTCTTAATCCCTTTTACAAAGCTCTGATTAGCTCTTTAGTTTCTCTAAACCAGGGGAAAACTAAAGAGTTTTTGGCAGCCTACATACACAGACCCACCAGCATTCAGAGGCTTGATGTTTTCATTATGTAAGTGTGACTGTAAACTTAGTTAATCACACCTTGTGTCCGCAGGCGTCTCTGTGGGGTGTGACGGCTCTGTGGCTGGTTCAGTCCATCCTGGCTTTCCTGCGGCTCTACCACTCTCACAGCCAGCACATCAGCAGGCCGTGTCGTCACCGAGAGAAGGAGCTGCTGCTGGGACACAGTCCGTCGGACAGCGGCTCCCCAACACCTCCACTTCCTCCAGCAACTCCCACCATCTTTGTCTAACTGAGCGAGTATGAGGTAGTGACATAAGATGATACACTCTGCTGTGCACATTTTCTTTCAAACCTCATTTTTCCCTTATCCCTATTGATAATGTCCAGTCTACAGTTCTTACTACTGCATGTAGAATATGGGCATGAAAGTGGATGTTATTATCTTTGACATAACTCACCATCTTATAGAGCCTGACGGATAAATCATATATAAATAGCAAGGAATGTCAGGATAGAAATGCCAAAGATTTGTTTCAGGTTTAGAAACAGTGTCTCCATTATATAGTTTGTCCTCCAGAGAGCACAGTTTATTTTTACCATCATGCAGGCGGTCAGGCTGTATTATATAATGATATGATGTTCAGCCTCACTCGAGCACCACAACTTAGATCCAGTTTCTGCCTCTTATGTATCGATTACAATTAAGTCACAGAACGAAGCATTTATTTTTCTGAATGGTAAATACCAGTTTATCTTTTTAACATTTGCAAAAATGCTCAAAGACTCTTCTAACCATTTGGATGAAAAAACATAAAATCCTCTGCACAATAAAAAAAGATCATATCATTTAAGAGAGCAATTACGAGTAACCAAAAAGGGGAAAAAGCCTTCAAGTTGTATTTGTAATGGAGATTTTCAGCGTCAGTTTGCCCCTAAGGCAAAAAGAACTACAGAAGATGTCAATATGAGAGTAAAGGGATCACATACTGATATACTTTGTTTTTTTTATTTTACAGTTTATGTTATTAACTATCTGGTGCGTAGAATAATACAGGTACAGTTAATGTTCCACAACAATCCTGTTTTAATGTGTTATACATACGTGTGTGTATACATGCGTGTGTTAGGCCATTCATTGACTTTCAAATTGGCTAGTTGTCCATTTCCTTAAAAAGACAAATATACAGCTTTAATTTGAAGGAGAACATTGATAGTAAGGAACAAAACATTTAGTGGGAACAAGCCTTCACTGCTGGTTTCACATTTCCAGCTACATGTTTTTGATTAGGAAGCAGATTTTTTATCATGCAGCAGATTGAATATTTTTTCATATATGGTTAAAAAAAATTTAGATTATTTCAGAAATGCCCTCTGAACAGCACTAAGTGTTGTTAAACAATTTTTCAAAGCTGTGCGGCAATTTGTTTATTTTTTAGCTCCAATGTAAAGGTGATACACGAGAGACACTAACTGGAACTGACCTCGACTCTGTTTTGAGAGAAAAGGGATTTTACAGAATAAAAAAAGACGCTCATCAGAATAGTTGAAGCAGTGATGTAATAACCACACTGTTAATCATTATCCTTGTCATTTGACTGTGACTTTGTGAATTAATGCATTATAGTTTATTCACGTCACTGATGACGCCACGAGCGACCAGATGGTGTTCCTCCTACAGCCTGTTTTAAATATATTTAATATGCATGGTTGTTTACATTTCTGCTGGAGTCGGACATTTTGCACAGTTGTGTCCTCGTCAGGGAGAATACACTTTGTTTGTTCTGAGTGTAATATTCAGATGTAGCACTGAGGCGCTTTTATTGTGAAGAAGCTTGTGATGAGAGTGTGACGGAGCCACCGAGTACCAGGCTCACTGTGTGAGCATGACCCAAATGTTCTGTTGTGTAACGGAGAAATCACTGCTGACCATCTCTCTTCTTGTGACGATTTTTATCATGATGCTGTTTGTCTGGATACGGCCGCTCTCAGGGCGTTAATAATGCAGTCAAATCTTCTCAAATGATACTCATAGAGTCTGCAGAGTGTAATTAGGAGGTAAACCTTCAAGGATCTGTCATAGTTTTCATCTTGAGATAGATTTGTGCTGAGCCGAGAAGGGTCAGTGACGAGGAAAGAAGTTACTAAATTTGCTGAGTTCTTATAAACAAATGATTCAAAGTTGTTTCTAAACTTCTCTCCTGTTACAATCGACCCAAGTGGTTGTAATGAAACACAGACAGCGGAGCAAGAAATCTGAAGTAAAGAGAAATGAGTCAGTCATGAAATGAATTGTAACATATGAAATGTTTTTGTATTATAACTGACAATGGTCTTGCTTTTTACCTCTTATACCTGTTTGTGCTCATTCACATTATTTGCACTTGTCTTGTTTGTCGAATAAAAAGCTTCTCGTTATGAAAGAATGTTGTCTCAACTCATATATATGAAAAAAGTACGTCCAGATACATCAATACTGATTGTCATTTTTTGAAGTTGAGAATTTCATCTCACTAAAGGTGGGTTGTGACACTTTATTCCTCTTACCTTTTAAAAAAGGAACATAAAGGACTAGAACATAAAAAAAAACATCATAAATAAAAAACAGAGCAGATTAGGTTAACAAAGATGAAATGTAAATAGGTTTACTTTCCTAATGTTAATAGGACCTCCACGTCATATAATCACAAAAGTCTGAAAATTAGTTTTCTTCCTATTTTCTTTCAGATACATGTGGGGACATTTTTCTGCAGAAAGAGTACTTTTACTTCTGATACTTTAAGTACATTTGACAATACTTTTAAACTTTTACTTAAATTTAGGATGAAGGACTTTAACTTGTAACAGATCATTTCTACATTGTTGTATTGTTTTATTGGATTTGAATATTTCCACCACTGCTGAACAGAACATTTGGTATTGTGTTCACTGAAAATATGGATGCCCATTTCCACCATTAAAAGAAAAAAATTAAATGAAAAGTTAGCCATGAGATGAAAAAAATTATATCTCAAAATAATAATAAACGTTCTCAAAATAACGAGAAACATTCTGAAAATAATGGCATAGTATTTTAAAATAGTTAGTAATAGTGAAAAAATATACAACATTGACATTTCCTTATTGTTTTGAGATATTAAATCATTGTTTTGAGGTTTCTTATTATTTTGAGATACTAAGTCATTATTTTTGAGATACTTAGTAATACATTTTGAGAAGGTTTCTGATTATTTTGAGATATACATTTATTATTTTGAGAAGGTTTGTCATTATCATGACTTAAACCTTTACAGTGTGTAGTACCATTTCTAACCACGTGGGGCAGCAACGACTTCCGCGAGTGTCTAATCTGCCAACAATGAGAAGGAGGAAGAAGTAAAGAGCCAATCAGAAACCAGGGCTCCATATTGAACCGATGTTTTGACTCCAACTGCTGCTCTGCACTTACAAACAGTTTACTTTGAGTCTACTTTTTGACACAAAACGAATAAGAAGTCAGCTGAAGTTATACTTACCCGGTAACAATGAAGCTAACGGACATCAAAAAGCTGAAAGTTGGCGAGCTGCGGTCCAGACTGAAAGAGCTCGGGTTGGACAACAAGGGGCTGAAGGCTGAGCTGTTGGGCAGACTGTGGTCCGCGTTAGAGGCACGACAAAGTGAGGAAGACGGAGATGAAGAAGAGGTTAAACTACTAAATGACCGCCCACTGACACCTTTAGCACCACCGGAGACAATGTGCGTCCCTCCGTCCCCCCCGACAGGAGACTACACAGACACCGCCACACAGACAGAGACCGAGACCGGTCTGACATCACCACAACACGGCTCCTCTCTGCGTGTTGCGTCCCTACAACACGGCTCTGAGTGTGTTTCACAGTGTGTACCAGTGTACCAGGCGGAGGATCCTGCAGAGGAGAGGAGAGCTCTGTCATCAGAGGAGATGATGGGCAGAGGGAGAGCTTTCTACGAGTTCAAAGAGGAGATACGATACAAAAGGTAACGCAAAAGCTGCAACTCGACGGGGAAAAGCCACTACACACAGTTAAAACACAGGGGGAGACTCCTGGCTAGCACCCTCTATACAGAAGCTTGATAGCCTGCATTTCCTATTAGGTTAAATTGATTTTTATATACTTTATATCTTTCAGTTGCACCAATTCCAGAAATGTTCTGAATATGCACATAAGACATGATGAGGAAAAAAAAAACAATTTAACAGGGTTTAGGTTGAAATAGCGAAAGTATCCTAAAACCTTGTCTTTAAAAATCTCTTTAGAGACGTTATATGAAAAGCATGCATCTCTATCTCATCCCAACCAGAGCCAAATCCCCACAACCTCCAGTGGACAGAGACGAGACGCAAGAGGAAGATGAAGATAAAGTCAGACTAAATCCATGTAAGTATTTGGACAACACACACCACCTTTCTGAAGGAGAATGAAACAATCCTCATGTGGTTACAGTGATTGGTTACATTTGTGACAAGTCATGAGAGTCAGTGCAGAAGAGTTTTGAATCCCAGACTTTCTGTTGTCTGCACAGATGACGGTCACCTCCACTTTGAGGTGGGTCCTGATTGTGCATGTGGCCAGCCGCGGTTCTGGGCTCGATTCCCCTCGCTGTGGTCGGGCTGCAGGCTCACCCACGGGGTGCTGCAGGGCAGGGTGGGCTTTGAGGTGAGGCTAGAGAGGAAGCTGTTGACTACACAGCTGGAGGAACAAGAAGACGTGGATCCTTACGGCCTGAGAGTCGGCTGGTCTGTGGCCAACTCCTCTCTACTGCTGGGTAAGGATCATTATTCATTTTAGGAGAATTGATTTGAACAGAGGCACTTTTTCTGGCGTTTTGTTTATTGATAAGATCCATTTCTTCTTTCTCCCTCTTTCTATTCGTCTCATTCCAGGTGAAAATGAATTCTCCTTTGCTTATGATGGGCGTGGTAAAAAAGTGTCAGGTGGGAAGGAGGAAGAGTTTGGAGAACCGTTCTCAGAGGGAGATATCATTGGCTGTTATGCTGTGAGTGACACTTTTCTCTTCAATTCTTCCTTTTTCGCTTTCTTTGAAACTTCACTGTCTCGCTGTTGTCTTGTCACCAAGATCGGTTTTGCTAGAGGATTTTTTTTCTTTCTAATCCCAACCCTGTGTGTTTGTTTGTTCGTCATGTTTACACGTGCACATCGTCAGTCTTTCTCCACAGACGGTGCTGTTGAGCTTTCTTTCCATAAGAACGGTCGTTTCATGGGTCAGGCCTTCTTCCTGGACGCCTCTGTGCTGCTGGCTCGTCCTCTGTTCCCTCACATCCTCAGTAAGAGCTGCTCAGTCAGATTCCTCCTGGACCCCTCAGCTCTTCCCTGGTATCCCAGCCCTCCAGGGTTCACACCGCTGGCAGCTCTTTCTGCTGGGCAGAGGGTGCGTGCCGCATTGCCTCCTCCCTTCAGAGCACAGGGCGAGGTAAAAGACATGATCTGGGTTCCATCCAAAGTATTGCATTTTTATGTTTTTATGTATTTTTTCAATTTGTTTTAGGTTGATGACGTCATCAAATGTGGCGTCAGATATTTGAGGCTTTATTCAAAAACCTCAATAGAGACTTTGAATGTTAAAAAAAAAATGAGATTTGTTACAGCCCTATTACTTTCAGACAGGATCTAAAAGAAGTTGAATTTGAATCTTTCCTGTTTTCCCTCCAGGTGTTGCTGATGGTTGGTCTTCCTGGGTCTGGAAAGAGCCACTGGGCCAGGACTCGCATGATACAGCACCCCGAGAAACAGTACAGGCTGCTGGGCACGGAGGAGCTGCTCGCATGTATGATTGTCAGTCAAACCCCCAGTCTTCACTCTCATGTTTTATATTCACATTCAAATATGTTCAACTTCTCACCAACTGAACCTAAATGTGCTGTGTGTGCAGAGTGGTGGACAGAGGGAGAGCAGGCTACAGCAGGCCTCCCAGTGTCTCACTGATTTGATCAAGATTGCTGCTCAGACTCCTGGCAACTATATCCTCGACCAGGTAACGCTTCACTACTAAACATATCAACTCTGAAACTAGGGGGGGGGGGGGGGTTGGATCAACCTCATCACACTGTAGTCAAGCTGGCCGTCACTCCAATCTTCGACACCATTGTAGAAAACCCTGTTGGGCGTTCAGTATATGTGGAATTAATTATTCATTGAAGCGCTGAAACTTTAGGCATAACAGCACTTTGACGTTGGACTCCCCCTCCTCCGCTCTCTTACCATATTCTCATCGTCATCTCTATGATTCCAGAGCAACATCCTCTTCTCTGCACGACGTTACAAGCTGCAGCTGTTCACAGGCTTCAGGCGCCGGGTGGTGGTGGTCTTCCCCTCAGCAGACGAGTGGAAAAGACGACTCTCTCGGCACCAGACGAGCAACGGGGAGCAGATCCCTGAGACCGCCCTGCTCAAACTCCAAGGTGTGACTAGTGCACATTTTATAGGAAGTCTAACCTCCCAGTGATGAATAAGAGGATACCTCGGTGCCGATTTTTAATCAAAACATTTTCAATTACTCCAGAGTGTTGACTAGTCCAAAAGTCACAAGTTATTAAAAAAGTTCAAAATTCCCAACAAGTTTTTAATCTAACACAATATTCGGCTTTAATCCATATTTCATGGTGTTCGGACTTTCAAAAACAACATTTTCACTGCGGTCAAAAAAAAAAAGTTTGCTCTCTCGCTTGCCACACAAAGAGAGGCACTCACTTGTAATAATGGGGGCGGTCTAGCAGCAATCTAACAGCTCCATAAATAACCTTTATATAACCACAATAACAAAAAATCTACTTTTGAAAACCTAAATAAAAGCTTTGAATGTAAAAAAACATGCGGTACAGCCCTAAACTTTAGAGATGTGGGCAGACATTTAGAGGTTTTGAACAGGCCTTTAAGTGTATGGAACTCCACTATAGACCGGGGCCTCTGGTAATGCTGACTATCACAATTAAACCTGGGACAGCAGAGTCGTATGAATGGGTCGAATGCAGGCTGAACATCACATGCATGTCATTTCCGTAATGCTTCTACATCTTAAATTTTCCTTCTCGCCTCCAGTGAGCTGCAGCCTTCCAGAGCAGCAGAGCGACCTGCTGGAGGAGCTGCAGTATGTCGAGCTGCCTCAGGAACAGGCACGGACACATCTGCAGGAGTTTAAAGACGAGGCTCGCAGACTGCTGCCCCCCATCCCCAAGCAGGAGAAGAAGAAAAACAGACTTCACAAGAAAAGATCCCACCCTCACAGCCCTCCATCCTTGCGTAGGCTGCACTGGACTGGACTTCATGGTCAGCATGAGATATGATGGTCTGCATGTTGGGAGACTTGATATTTTAAGATGTTAGTCGATTTTATTTTCTTTCATCCTTTTTGTAGGATGGAACGACACAAGAGTCAACATGCATCCATGGAGGCAGCAGCCAAGATATGTGAGTGTTGCGTAGCTTTTGTAACAGAACTTATGGCTGTTGCCGTCTTTAGCTGCACTTTAAATGGATGTTCAGAGTGGGGTTGTAAAAGTAGTGAAATTATTTTCTAAATATAGCGTATAATATTTCTCTAAATTTACCTGATACAACTCCACTTCTAAAGATCTGCGCTGTCCCGTTAAGGTTTAAGAGGTAGTGTTGAACACAATCCCATGGTCTCTTGAGCCTCATCGGTGTCTTGTAGAAATCAACTAAGTACAAAGGAAGATTTTTACAATCAAATTATTATAATTTTTTTTTTTTTTTTAAAGTTCTTATGTAGGAAACCCCATCATTAGTAAGTAACAGCAACAGCCATCTTAACTTGATGTCCCAGAGTAAACTAATTTCTTTTTCTTTACATTTCAGTGGAGTGTGCCTCATCAGGAGCAGGGCTACTACTACAGAGACGTTGGTTACACCGGATACGAAGGTTACTGCTGAAGAAACAGATGCCACCACTTGTGATCTGCGTTTACAAGGACAGTCATTCTACTTATGTCATTTTGTTTAAAACGGGAGCTAAGTACGTCAGAAAGTAATGTTATACAGAGAACTACAGACACAGCACATGTTGCACTCGCTGCCTTTGACCAATCAAACATAAGCACTGTTTTTAACAGTGTTAAATCATTTTACAGGTGACAACCAGGTAACTTTTTAGGATTTTTATTCAAAAATATTTTTAAAATGGAATCATGTTTTTACAGTGTACAAATTATGAAAAATATACAGTTTTTTGCACATTTTTAACACCAGTATTGTTCAGCGAGTGCTTAAAGTCAAAGAGTAATAAATCCCTCAACTTCAATGAAACTGTTTCGCTTTGCATTTGTGTACATTTGATCATCTTGATCCATTTTCTGATGCGATCAGCTGAGCGCCAGGTCGTCTGCTCTGGCCTCGCTCGCTGTCGGGCTGCACTGTCTGATAAAGCAGCACGGCTCCTTTAGCTGAAGGACACAGCTCCGCCCACAGAGGGTCGCTTCTGTCCAGCTGCAACACCTCCTACAAATGTCAGGGGAGAACAGTCTTGTGTTTCTACAGCTTGTTATTTACTTTCTTTCTAATGCAACTGCCAAAATGAGAAAGCTCATTCTGAAGTTTCTATGCAGACAATAATATATCTGTAACTATAGATTACTCACCGTTCTGCTGAGGAAGACGATATCTGTGGACTCATGGGCCTCTGCTCCTCCTTTCCAGTACAACTTTCTGACTTCATCAGATGTCAACGAGCAACTGAAGACATACAGATAACAGACTACATTATATTTTTACAAAACCACTTGTAACCATTCGCAAACTTCCATCATATCAAATCAAAACTGAGGGATTTGATATGATGGAAGTTTGCCACAAATGGTTTTGCAAAGATATAATGTAGTTTGTGTTAGTCTCATCTAAACTGAGGGACGAGTACCTGACGTAGAACTCAGCACTTGGTCTGCCGGCGCTGGTGTGATTCAGAGCGACGCCCATCAGGACCGGCTCTCCGAGGGAGCGCAGAGGAATATTCACCTGTGGACAGACAGAGGAAGACGAGATGAAGGAAGCGAGAGATTAAATGTCAAACTTTTAGTTTCTAAAGAATTTAAGTGAATATTGCAGATTTTAGTCTGGGCTCTATGATCTTTGCTCAATTCTGTTCAAATGCTGACTGAGCTCTTCAATATTATTATATATTGGAAAAACAAGAGATGGGAATATGTTGACATGAGCGATGGATGGTATTTAAGTAAAAGATCATCAATGAAGCCAATTTGCACCAGGATTCACTAAAATGGTTTCAGATTAATCTGAAAGATGTTATAATCACTATATTTTGCGCTCGTCTTTTATCTACAGAGTACAGAAGCAGCCTGACCTTCAACCTGCACCTCCACAGCGTAAAGAAAAAACAATTAGTCGATTTTGTTTAACAACAGGTGATCAGGAAAAGCTCATTTTGATCCTATTAGGTCATCTTGAGTCCTATCGATGAAGTAACTGAACAACTTGACGTGAAATAATTTCACAGTGGACTGTGTTCCCACCTCGTCTCTGATCTCGGCGCACACAGACGAGAACAGCTCTGAGACGACGAGCTGCTGCTGCATCATGTCCACACTGATCTGATCCTCACGCACCGCCCGGCCCAGACGCTCACACACCACCTGAAGAGGAGCAGCGACGGTGTAAATAATGCATCAAGATTACTGAACGGACCAACCAGGCACAGGCCCAGAGGCCCAAAATGTCAGGGGGCCCCTGGCTTCACCTGCAAAAGGTCACTCGAAGAGACGTGCCAACCAAGAAGAGACTCAAAGCAAAGCAACCGCAAACAACCCTCGTCTCATAATCCGCTCACCACCAAGCAAATCTGAATGGCACATCAGTCGCTTTATTTACTTCACCTTTGGCTCTGGGTGACCTCCAGGTATGTCCAGGAGCCCCCCTGCCTCCGCCACCCTCTGGCTCCTCCTGATCAACACCACCTGACCGTCGTCTGTACACAGGACGCCGCCCACACCCAGAGGCTGAGCCAGCAGCGCCAGAGGATCACCGAACTCCACCTCTCCGCGCTGACGTAGCTCTGCCACCCGACGCGACCAGTTTGTTCCCAGGTAATCTCTGTAACACGTGAGGCCGAGTCTCAGAGTTAGGAGGTTTTCACTGCAAGAGGAGGAAGCTTGTGACAATGCACTGAGACCTTCTTCATTTCCTTCCTGATTCACAGGTCTGCAGTTTTTGACCAAACTGCTCTGAGCAGTGTCATGCAGAGAAGCAGTGACGCACAAATTCTCCTCCATCCTTTGTCTGCTGTGTTGTAATTCCCCTTCTTGCTCCTCTGCACGGTCTGAGAAGGGGGTGTGGGGTGGGTGAGCGCAGGCTGGGTGTTTAGGAGAGGACGATGACGAGGCCGAGCAGAAAGAGTGCAGTCTGAATTTGGACCCGTTGAAAAGCCACGGCTCCTTGGACACTCGCTCTGTCCACACCTCCTCTATTTGACAGTCTAGAGTCGGATCCGTCTGCCTGTTGAATCTAAGAAGAGGAAGCGGGACAAAAACAAACTCTTCTTATTTACTCATGTTACTCTAAGTATTTGCTGTAAGTCACTATAGTTGACAGAACATCTATTTCGATTGTTTATTTATGTTTTGAGTAAGGGCTCTTTTTCGCTCATGGAATGTGTAAATAAAGTTGTGTTTTGATTGTTAATCGTTTTTATGTGCACTACCATCAGCGAAACAAATTAAAATTAAATTAAATTGTGATGTTAAACGCACGTTATTTCCTACCACAAGGAGTCTCTCATTTAAAACAATAACAAAAGACAGAGTTTGGCGTCCTCCGCTCCAAAACAAACAGACCTGGAGACAAAAACTGAATAAATAAATAACTAAATAAAGCAGTTTCACCTTAAAAGTCAGAGCTTCTCTGACACAGCTTGTTTCTCTGTGAACTTAAGGTCCAGATGTCCGATGACTAAAATCCTTCATCCGGTTAAAATATATAGTTAAAAACTACCAAGACCTAAAAAATGTACTAAGTGTGTCTCAAAACGGGATATAAAAGTCAATTTATGACGTGAAAGAGGACGTGACGCCATTACAGGCGACCAAATGAACCTTGATTAAAATTAAAGATTAAAATTGAAGATTTCTCTAGGTTTGAAAATGGTTGGAAACCTTTTGGAAAATGTAAGTACACAACTCAACAAAATATGCATCATAGGTGTAGTCGTTTTTAGAAATGTAAATGTTACATATTATACCTTTAAGTAAAAAGGCCCATGTAGTTCTATAACTCTGTAGCTTTAACACAGGTCATTATGTTCCTACCTTTCAGAGAGCTCCACTTGTACCTGAGACTGCAGCAGGCCCCTCCAGGCTGCACAGTGCAGCAGCACAGACACCTCCGAGTCCGTCATCTCTCACTGTGGATGATCATTGAAGCCTTCACTCTTTTTTTATTTTCACTCCTCCCTCCCTTCTTCATAGACAAACAAACACGCCCAGAATATACACACTACGTTACTTATTACCAGTCAAAAAAACAGCTTGTATATTTCTGCACAGCAGTATCAAAGAAAGAAAATACAATTAGCCCCAGACTTGTTTTAACTCGTTTAAAAAACGGTTGGATTTAATTAGAGGTGTAATTATTATCATTATAATCCAATCACTCCTGAAATGTTTAATAGTATTTTTGTTGAATAAATAATATGTTCTTTAGATGTGGTAAAGGACAGCAAATGTAAAAAGCAATCACATATTTAGCCTTTTTATGTTCACTATGTCATAATCCCCCGACACAAGTGTTTCTATTTATTCTCCCTAAAGCGCTCAGAACTGTTTGGATGTGAACAAATTGTTGTAATGGTTCAACAACACACACCTTTAGCATTATCGTCACACCTCACAACGTCACTGTATCAGTGTTGGTGTGAGGACACTAACCCGGATATTGGAAAAAAGCACACACAGGCAAGAACATGCACGTGTTTTTCAGCTGTCAAGAGGCAAACACCTTATTGACATACATGATAAATGCACCTTTTGTGGAGCTGAGCAAGAAACAGTTATGCATTATTTTTGTCACTGCTCCTTCTCATTTGTGTTTTGGAGAAACATAGAGAAGACTGGACATTCTACAAACAATTATGCTTAAAAGACATTATCACTGAATTTAAATGTAATAATAAACAGTTTTACATGACAAAGCTCATACTTGCAGTTGGTAAATTGGTAAAGTCTTTCCCAAACTTGTTCAATTCCATTTGTACATAGATGCATTGACCCTTATGACAAACTAAAAAAGTAAACATACATTGTTATATTTTAAAGAAACATTTGATGTAGCCCCTGATTAAGGTATATTGACTTTTTAATGTGTGTTATTGTTTATTTATTTTTGTTATTCTTTTTAATTATATAATTCGTTTATTTTATTGACTTTTCATGTTTCACACTGGAATTTTCCTGACATGCTTAATGTTTGTTCACAATGTTACAGTCAATAAACAAACAAATAAAAAGATATAAAACACCTGCAGTGAGATCACCAGCTGGGTGTGGCCAGAAGTGTGTTAAAAGTGTGTTTTACCGTTTATTTGACCACTAAAACATATTTCATCAAACATATTTCTGTTTATGTTACCTTTAAAACATATTTCCTATTTCATTATGCCAGCTTTTGTTAAAGCTAGAACTTTAAAACTAAAGTTTTAAACTGTCCTAACTGATAAATGACAACTTCAGACTTACTTCCAGTTAATATCCTGCAGCATGACCACAGAAAGGAACATAGACTTAGTGTCAATCATGTGAATACATAACACGGCATTGTGTAACGTATAATATTACTAAAGCAGCCTGGAAAACAATCATTATGTCTTAAATGTGGGCACAAACGCTGTAGATGTTTAATCTTACCTTCCTAAGAGTATGAATGCGAAACAGCGAAGCGTCGTTTCTTCCTCTATCTCAGACACACGGCACAACGTGTTCATTATCACCATCCAGTGACCAAGCATGCAAACTGCATGTATATGTCACATCATCAGCTTTATTTTACTGACAGCGGTGTCAAATATTAATTACTGCACATATTTTAAAAACTGTGCACGCGAAATGTTGTGTTCGAGATGTACTGGTAAGATAGATGAATCCTTTATTTCACCTCTGTAGGTGAACACGGCAACAACAGGGTTAAATCCAGGGAAACAAGCACGTGCAGAAGGGGCGTGTTTGTGTTGTGTTAACGTGTCCGGGATCAACAATAACTTCCGGTCATAATCAAAATAAAAATCCTGGGAAATGCGTTGCAAGTTCAAAGTTCTATAAGCAAAATGAGAATCTAAGACGTAAAATATTGCAATTTAAAATATAGGGCTAAAATATAAACACAAAAAAAATATTTAAAAAAGCTAATATAAATGTAGACTGCATTGCAAATGAATACGTTAGTTAAACGATAATGTAATACATGTTATTTTGCCAACTTAAGTGCATAAGGTTTAGTTATTGTTTATCCACATAAATGGCAGAATTTTAGTAGTGGTGGGGAAAACGGCGCTTTATTTTGAAGGTCAAATCTCTTGTGTTCCGGTTTCACGCCCGCGAGCTTCGCGCGGCTGAGTTTATGCAACGGGCCTCCAGCACAGCCACTGTTGTGTAACCGAGTCCTGATGGTATGCCACTTTCCTTGTTAAGTTCTTGCTTTATACTTGTTCCAGTTTTGTAGCATTATTTAACGTTTGTTCTTTGTCTTTTACACAACTCTCTACTTTTGCTCGCTAAATTATATCATTGTTAGCAGGCTAACAGTAGCACAGAATAGCTTTTAGGGATTTAAAGCTAACCCTGGCTAGCTCAGGTAGCAGAACAAAGTGTCCATTCTGGAAACTCATTGACACTGCTTGCTTTTTATTTGACAGTGTAATATGATTCACGTGCAAACTGAAGCAGTCTGTAGCTCGTGGTGTAGCTAATGAAAGTAGCTAAAGGAGTCATTTCTAATGTAAGTGTGTATAATACTAACTGAGGTTGTATAGGGTCGCAACCCAAAGAACAAAACATATGGTGTCAAAATTAATGACAAGTTTTAAGTTTTTGCAGATGATAAGAGAGGTGTTAGCACCAGCTGCTAGTGTTGTTTGATTGGTGTTGAAGTCCTTAATCAAAGCTTTTCCACTCACCTCGTCCCCTGTTGTCCTTAGTCAGATCACGTGTCAACAGATGAGGGAAGCTGCTGACAGCATCATTTTTAATGGAAACTCACTGAAAGGTAAAGACAGGAAACATTAACCACTTGTCCCACCAACATCTGTATCTCTTCATTTTAATATCTCTACTTTCATCATTATGGTTGGGTTGACTTGGGCAACACAATTATTATACAGTATCAGCATCTTTTAATGACATATATAGTATTTCTATATATATTGTGTATATATAGTATCTTTCCCAAATTGCTCATATTGTCATAAGGTTAGGACCAGATAGTCCATATAATTAATTTCACTAACAATTAAAATCCAGTCATTCATGGTTTGCGGGATTTGCCTGCAGCCATCTCTGTTTTATTTCTGTAAAAAAAAAAAGTTTAAAGAGATATTTATACTGTGCTATGATCCAGGGTTTTCCCAACTATAATGTGACAAAAGTCAAAACAACTTCTATATGAAACAAATTCCATTATCTTGGTGATCTCTTACTAATATGTTGAAATTTACCGACAAGTTTAGAAAATACGAAAATGATCAACCATTTCTTAAGCACATTGCCTAAAGTGTTGTTTTTTCCCCCTCATTTGTATATATTTTAACTTCAGAGTGATAAAACATTAGATTATGTCCTTCCAACAGAAGCAGATTTATAAGATTTGTATACACAATAGTGCAACATAAATATATTTAAAATTCTGTGAGGCTTTGGTCTGGACTCTGCCCACTTAGTTATTATTTTGGTTTTAAATGTCTCCCTGCTTCTCCTGTTCTGCTCTTTGTGTCGATGATGAAGTTAACATATTCCCTCTCTGCACAGGTCCTCTGTGTGGAACCTCATACATTTTTCATCATGCAATTGGAGGCTCAGCTGCGTCTATGTCAGAGTTGTCTTTGGTGCGGCAAGAGCGGGCTGCGTCTGCTCTCCCAGAGCTATGCACACAGGTAGACTTTGTGTGTATGTGTATAGGACAATCAATCTGTAAATACCTTTAAACAAAATCTTCTACAATTTGATCTACCCTCATACTCTGCTTTGTATTTCGTTTGGTTTTGAGTTCTTTGCTTTCTCAACCACAGAAAAGCTGTGAACTACTACGATCTCCTTGGAGTCAAACCTAATGCCCCCTTGGAGGATATTAAACATGCATTTTTCAACAAATCTAAGAAGGTAAGGTCCAGTTGATAACAAGCTGTGTATTTAGAGAAAATGTCTGGCCACATGAGGGCAGCTTTTCACAGCCTAATTTCTACTTTTTAACTGTTCCCACAGTGGGCTTCCTGACTGTTTGTTTTCATGTTGTGTAACCCAGTGTAAATACGGATGTGCATGTGTATGTACCTTGTGCTACTGGGATAATTGAGTGTGGTGATAACTCAACCATTAGGGACAAAAGCATGGTTGTAAGTGCAAACCATATGCATGCATTTGTTTTAACAGAGAAACATCTCTGTGTGTTAATGCGAGTATACTTGTTCAGATGAGCACATGTCTGCTCCAGAATATATCTCTTGGTTTATTGGTTGGTTTGGTCACTAGACCTCATTACTATAACGGACCCACTCGTCTTGCAGCTGCACCCAGACAGCGACCCGTCCAACCCATTGCTGCACAGTCAGTTTGTGGAGCTGAACGAAGCCTACCGAGTGCTGAGCAAAGAGCCGAGCAGGAAAGAGTACGACTTCAAAATCCAACATCCATACAGTGGGGCTCAGGTCTTCAGATCTACCTCCAGTCACACCAGCAACAGAGCCAGGTGAAGATGCACACGATCTCTCGGTTTGCTTATTAGTCTTACGTAAGCTAACCTTCCATCTCACTCTAACACTGTTAATGTGGATGATGTTCTTCTGCAGCAATAAGCCATGCAGTTTTATCTTTAAAACTATGGCCTTGTTGGAGAGTTTTTTTTTTTATTGCTGTAACACTCTCATTGGACATGCTAATCTTGTGAAGACTGAACAACTGAAACCTCAAATCTCGGGACTTTCCTAAAGAAAGAACACTACCCATGTGATTATTGACCATAAATCTTGATTTATATTTCTAGATAATTCTTGAAGGAGGTAATTCTCTTCATAGTTTGATGCTTTAGGTTTTGTTCAACCTCGAGCACAAGTCTAGAAACTGCCTTTGCCGTTGTTTCTGCACAAAGCATTAATCATTCTTCAGCAAATTGTGTTTTTTGTTGTTGGTCAAATGATTTTATATCCGTGTGAACCACTTGAGATTTAACTTTCAATTGTTCCCAGTTTTTGAGAAAAGACAGAAAATCAGTCAGTTTACTGTCTTCCAAAAGCCAAGTGGACTAATCGGAATAAGAAAAGGTTTCTTGTTCATGACAATTTGATGGAAATGTATTACCTAATGGTACCTCACACTTGCCTCATTAGTGCTTCAGTTAAGACTGTTTTAAAACATTTCTACAATCTGCCCCACTTCCTGTTTTTGATGTCACCAATCATGATTCTTCTTCAACTACTTTACCATCAGTACAAATACCCAAGATAACTCTCGTTACTGGGAGCAGTTTCGACAGGCTCAAGCACAGGAGATGACTGCAGAGGATTGGCAGAAGAGGAGGAGGAAGAACTTCCACCTGGTGGGCTACTGCTTCCTCACTATGGTGCTCAGCATCGGAGCCCACATTGTCTTCTTCAGGTACAAAACAAAACCGGAACATGATGAAGACACTTTTAAAGGGAAATCATGAAGCATTGAAAAGGTTGAAATGATGTAACATCGGACCTCATTCACCAACTGTCCCTGAGAGGAAATGTCTTCATAAAACCCACTTACGCAGTTTTCACAAAGATTATGACATTCAGCAATGTTTCCTTATTTGGGATTTGATCTTAGATAAGAACAGAATCTACAAGCACACTTACGCACATTTTAGTGCCGACATGTTTGTGCAAAAATAATTATGGTTATTGAATTTTCTTCGATTCTACAGTTGTATAACAGTATTTAAATGACATTAATATTTTAAAAACTCTACACTCACACTCCAACAGTGAACAAGTAATGGCTGTCATGTATCTTTTTTTGTGTTAGTTTATATCCACTACTGACTACTAAATATAACGGCTCATTTGGCGTTCAATTAAGTTATTTTAACGCCTGGAGTCTGGTGCTCCACCATCTTTAGACTTTTGTTTGGGCATTCTTGACTAAATCCTCTCAACTTTTCTTTTCAATGTCTCTGTGTGCACACAACTCTGTAGTCTCATGCCCTTTAGTGGCCATTGGCATTTATCTATGCTAAATAGGATCAACTGGCATGCGCTTTTCAGTTCACAAGGACAAAAGGATTCCTTATTATAAGAACACAGGCACGAAACAATTATGCGGTTTAAGAACATCTCACAGATATGACTCAGAAAGAACGTAGGAAGATATTGGTGAATGAGGCCCAATGTCCATACTAGAACATTCACACTGCAGGCCATCAATCTTATTTCCTCACCGAGTTGAGTTTTCTTTGCTGCACATTCACATCCAGATGAATGGGATTGATTGTGGACATGTCTCCGTGCCGTGTGTGTCGGAACAACATCGTGGCATGTGGCCTTAAGTTGTATTTGTTTTCACACAATGACTCGGTGTCACTCCTGTTTGTGGAGATATACTTCTTTGTGATCTGAAGAGCTGTTATATCAGCTGTACAAACTCATAAAGACAACTGAGAGCACGCAGAGTGCCTGCTGAGCCAACAGTTTTTAGGTTCAGCAAAGTTATTCTGTGAGCGGTGTCTTAGCTCAAGTGTTTCTCCGACTCTTTCAGGAAACTGGAAGAAGTTCACACTAACTTCATGGATGAGAAAGACCGAGTGATCACAGACATTTACAATCAATCCAAAGAGAGGGCCAGGTGAGTGTGTTTCTTCTGTTTGATGGCGCATGCTTTAATATGGAGCGGAGTGTGAAGGTGTGTCTTCTGTGCTGTTTCTCAGAGTCAACGGTTTTAAGAAACAGACTGAAATCCTGCGAAAGAAACACGCTGAGTTTCAGGAGAAATACAACATCCGCAAAGACGGAGATGACAAGTAGGAGAGTCTCCAGCCGCGCTCTGTGGTGAGGATGGAGTTTGAACTGCCAGCAGGTTGGAGACGGCGGCAAACTGGATGTGGTGCTTTTTTTTTAGGATTTAAAAGTTTTTGTCCGGGTTTGTCCTCCGTTGGGATGCTGAGGACTTGAAGACGCGTGGGAGAGTTTCATCTGGTCGTACAGGTGTTTTCTTCATGACCAAGCTGAGCTGCACATGAGACTGGACCGGCCTGTTGAACAATTTATACTTACTGTAGAATATTTGAAGTGATGTGACGGTCAAAAGGCGCAAACGAACCAATCATAGACTCCGGTGTTAACGTATTTGAATCCGTGACTTGTTTGAGGTTTAGCATTTACGACATTGCTTTTGCAGGTAATTTGATAACAAAATTAAATTCATAAATGAAAAATACATTACAAGAACACTGGCACCGTACTCCTCACTCGCCCCATTCCTGAAAATAATAAGAGCCGTCTTCCGGCAGGTACACGTCCACCCGGCCTGGTCCCCCATCTTCTTCTTCTGTTGAGTTTTATGGCTGGACTTCCTTCGCCCAATCCGTTCCGGCATTGCCATGGCATGTGTGAAAAATGCGCAAGATGGAAATGTTCCTAGAAATTTAGGTTCCCATACAACAAAACTCCCGGATTGCGTTTGATTTTGATGCATCACAAATACGTTTGCAATCAAAGTCCACAGAAGTCCGCGTATGGAGGAGGTGGACGGGGGTCAAACAAACACGGGACTTTCACCCAGGAGACTGGTGTTTATGTCCCGTGTGAAACCAAAGGTCAACGTTGAGCCAAAGCCAAGCCATGATCTTTTACTAAACCTAACCCAAGTGCTTTTGTTGCTTTTTTTCTTTTGTTTTAATTTACAACGTTAACCACGTGTTTTTAAAACTGAGACTGT
The DNA here is from genome assembly GCA_943593645.1 of Bovichtus variegatus. Taxonomy (NCBI): domain Eukaryota; kingdom Metazoa; phylum Chordata; class Actinopteri; order Perciformes; family Bovichtidae; genus Bovichtus; species Bovichtus variegatus. The sequence continues at coordinate 4,097,144 of CALSCE010009297.1, forward strand.
AATCCGGGAGCAACCTCTAAAAGTCCCAGTAATTTACCGGGAACTGTGTGTGAAAGAGGCTCAACTGTAATGCCAATATTTTCATTGCTAAAAGAGACTGCGTAATGTCCTTTTAGGTTTGATGAGACTGTTCGGGGGGGCGATTGAGGAGAATGAAGTATAACACGTGCAAAGTCAAACGTTTCATCAATAATGGTTTTGTCAGGCACGTGGTCAAAACTTGCTAAATGCCTGTTTACTTTTCACAGTCATCATCACTGTCAAACTCCTCATTATTCCCTGTGTCTTACTGTAGAAATGCACCACCATGACTAATGAAAGGTCCTCGTCTATTAGAAATGGAGTCAGAGAAGAAGATCAATATTATGACTTGAAAAGAGTGACACTGAGTAATTCAGATATAGTCAAACTATTGTATTTATAATGAGACAATGAAAATGTCCACATTGAAAGGAAAGAAGTTCAACATTTGCCAGTTTGCCTCTGAGTTTTTAGATATTAGAGATTGTTGTTTTTTCAGTTTTTGACTGCCTTACCTATTCCCTGAAGGGATGTCAGAGGGAAATGATTAAAGGTCATCTTTTTCTCACCAATCATTACTTCCTCCTGTTTGTTTCGTCCCTAATTCACGTATCTCTTGGTTCTGGTTTTGTAATCCAGAACAGACTACAGACACTGTATATTTTTCTTATTTCCTACCAATATAATGTAAGATTATTTTGGGGAAAGGACCTTTTTAAAGGATAATTAACCATTTTGTCGATATCTTTCTACAACAAAATTAATTTGCACTGATAGGCAGGGTTTACTCGGACATCCAGATGTAGACAGTTGCCTTTCAATGAGCAACTACCCAGAAGAGTCAGAACTGTTATAATTGGATAATTATTGATTTGCCCTGCTTTATAATTCACAAGTTTATTTTCCATTATCTCAGTGGAAGTGAATTTGAACTGCTGTTTTTTTTTTTTTTTTTTTTTTTTTAAACCTCTAATTTCACATTTGTAGCTGCAGATATAATGAACTGAAGACTGACTTTCCACATACAGTACACGCCATGTTTATTTGCATATTTACATTCACATGAAAGCTCTAGTTCATTTTGGTTATGAAACAATTCCTAAAAACATCCGGGGCACACATGTTTGCTGGTGACATCATGGAAAATAGGCTTTGTTTGTAGTTGTTGTTTTAAAGAATAGTGTGAAATCCCTGAACTGTTCGTGAATTGTGTTTTAAGAAGAGATGTTGCATTTTTCCTCCTCCATGTTCTTGTCACCAGCGGCCCCTGTCCTGAGACTTCAGCTGGAGATAACAAACCCCTGCATAGTTTACAGACACCCTCACCCTCATGTGGCGTGTGAGTGCCCTGTCATAACCCAAACACACTATAATTACTGAGATTCTGGTGTCTGCATGCCTCCACACACACTACACAGGAAAACCTGCTATGAAGACATTTCACATTCACTTTTTTCTTTAGTGTAAAGGGACAGTTCACCCCAAAATACATATTATCTCTCTTACCTGTAGTGCTATTTATCAATCTAGATTGTTTTGGTGCGAGTTGCGGAGCGTTTAAGATGTCGGCCCCAGAGATGTCTGCCTTCTCGATCGAGATGGCCCTCGGCTTGTTGAGCTCAAAGTACCAAAATTGTTTCATGTAGGAACTATTTTCATTCTACAAAAATACAACCCGCCAACCGTATCACCACAATGTTACAGCTCATATCTCCAACACTCTGCAACTCACACCAAAACAATCTAGATTGATAAAAAGCACTACAGGTAAGAGGAAGCATATTACATTTAGATTTTGGGGTGACCTGTCCCTTTATCCTGCAGAGTTAAAGTGTGTCAGATCATGCTCTGAAATAATACGCTGTGTCATGCCCTCTGATTTATTATTTGGAAAACAATAGATAATGATATGGAGTGGAAAGATAAATCATTAATAGAAAGGCTTTAACACCATCACACTGCGTGATTTGATTCTGTCCATAAAACTAACATTTTAGATGATTTTTAACAGAATAAGTTGACAGGGGGCAGTGAAACTTAATGAACTGTGTTCACATTTAGTGTCAAAATATAGTGTAATAATGTTTCCTCACCGTAGCAACGCTGTTAGAAATATTGAGTCCCCACAATATCGACCTTCCTCCCCTTTCAAGAAGGAAATGTTTTGATATTGGGTGAATTTATTAGGAAATAATTAAGAAGTTATGGACTTGTAAAATACAATGTTACCAAATGTTATTACTCAACTTCAACTTTCAACTTTATTTTGTCACTGGGGGGAAATAGTTTTTTGACACAGCACTCTCCACACTACCAGGAAAAGAACTGTGGTGAGTAAATAATGAGTCCTTTATTGTTTTGTTTGCCATATAGGTCTGCAACCAACAATTATTTTTCATTATTATTGAAATATTACTTATTAATGTTTTTGGTCTAGAAATCTCCACCACAATTTTCAAGGTGACATCTTCACCTTGCTTATTTTGTCCAAAACCACCAGATCACTATCATAAAGGATAATACAACCAGTGAATATTCACATTTGAGTCGTAGGAACCAGAAAAAAAAAAGATGACAAACGATTAACCAATTATCAGTATACACGTTATACATATGTGTAGTTCTATAAGGTGCATGATGATTTCTATCCCTGCATCACCATGCACCTACAGTATTTACTGTAAAACTACCCACACATGTAGTTGTTTTTCCTCCTACATTGTGTTACTGTAGTACTCCATGTACTCTACTCTATTAATGATTAATAATCACTAATTGTTTCAGATATTTGAGAATCAATAAGCCCATACAGAAATCCCAACTAAAACCCCAAATTTGGAGAAATAATACCGATGACATGACCTCAGTGTCTTTAGTGGCAGATACAGCCCTGTTCCCCACTTGCAAGGGGCCCCTGGAGGCCCCCTGACCCCCCACTCTGGGACCGGTAGAGACGCTGCACCTGTATCCAGTGCGCCTGTCCCGTTTGGAAAAAGTTGGCAGTGCAATGGTTACGCTGCGTGCGTCTCAAGGGCAAAGGAAACGAGGAAAGCGATCACAACAACTAATGAAGACTCAGACCTCTCCGTCTGTCTGCGGAATCCCCTGCTGCTCCACCGGCTCTCTGTTAGCTGTGCTGCTATGTCAATGGAGGATGATATTCCTGTTATATTTATAAGAGGATAAAAAAAAAATGGGAAGATGCGCCTGGAGGGGCAACGTCATATTTTCAGTGGGGGCGACAGTGTGGGGAGACTGTGACCGAGCCGGAGAGCGGAATATGCTGCACTGTCCAGCTCTGTACGTCGGGATAAAGCGTCGGATCTTTACCGGATAAACGTCCTATAGCTGGATGATGTGATTTCTTTTCCAGCCACACAGAGGATTTTATGATCGCACTACGTTTCAGCGGGAATCTGGATCATCCTCAAATCACGCCACCCCGGACCCGCACACCGGTTCCACGGGATCAGCACCAATGGACTGACCTAAAACAAATAAAGGGAGGCATCAGTCAAAGTTTAAATAAGTCTCATTAAAAAAAATCTGGATTTTAAGGTTATGCTGCCACGATTTGATAGGCCTATTCAATTGTTACTTGAAAGTGTCAGATTTTCTGTCTGTATTTTTAAATTAGTGGAGGGAGGTGTAGGCCTATTCCAGCCTACTCCACTGTCAGACTAATTGAAATAATATAACAAACTAACATTAGACTTTAGGGAACTGACTTCTGCTATAGTTTAGACGATCATATAGTCTCAGATGCAACAAGATAAGGTTATTATTTAATAACTGAGGATGCCACCCTTGGTGTCCTTTCAAGGAGGGGAGTCTGGAGAATGAACACGGGATTTCAGCGTCTTTAATCGGACACAGAGGCGAAGGAAGGAGACGGCCGGACAAGCCACCTTCTTTTTTCTGGATTGGTCCAAAAAATATTTTTGCGTGCCCCTTGCACTCCTGCACAATGGGGATTATGCTTCAAGTTATTCTAGGAATGTTTCAATTCCTGCTGCTCACCAGAATACCGACGTCCCATGCCAAGGTATGTATAGGCTATATTTGACCCGAAAACACTGCGTGTGTGAGGTGATCAGCTGTGAGCGTGTGCGATTTATGTCCAGCTTTGATTGATGGTCACTCGATGGACATAAAGTAGCCTAATATCCCAAGTGGTCTAGTGGAGAACAAGATATCCCCGAGGTCAATGACACCTGTCACTTAGGACAGGACACTTCACGATAATATGCTTGTGACGTGGTGATGCATTGACTTCATGGTGACATTGTGGTGTTTATCGTCTCCTCTATCATAATTCAGTGCCACCTTCTCGTGAGACACCTTTACTAAGAGTTTATACGCCGTAATAAATAATTTACCAAAGCTTTGTTGATCAGTGATAAACCATTCAAAAGAACTTTTGGGTTGCCAGGTTGTGGAAAACATCCTCCTCCAGCATCAGCATGGCAATTTGTCTTTTTTTTTTTTTTTTAGCTAGCATCTTGAAGACATGGCAACTGGAGAGGAATCTATTCATTAACATACATTAATGTGAATTAATGGATTAGTTTGGTAGATCAAATGAATAGTTCGCTTTCTTCGCTTATTCGGCGTTTTTACCGGAAGTTTGATGAGAAGATGCCATTATGGTTAGCATTAGTGTAACATAAAGACTGGGAACAGCTGGCCTGCTCTGTCCAAAGCTAACTACATTTGACCAGACTACCCCCAGCACCTCTAAAGATCCCCAATTACCATATTTAATCTCGTTTAAAATGTACAAAAAACGAAGTATAAAAACGATTGTTTTGCCTGTGACCAGTAGGCCTAACGTCAATTAGGTGCATCGCAACTGGTTGGACCAAGAAATAGTCCGGCACATAAGGTAAGGCCCATAAAACGGGGAATTGTGGTTTTTACACTTTTATACTCGTCTTTTGTACGTATTAAAACTATAATATACCATATGTTACATAGCGAGCTGTAGGGGTGCCGTTAGGCGGGTTTTCTAACAGTTGTACAGATCCATGCTAGCTTAGCGCTAAGCTGCTAGCATGGATCTGTAGTCAACCTTACTCGACCCTCATGAGTCAGTGGACGACCTCATCTCCTCTGGGTAACAAAGCTAAAGCGTTACTTCCCCAAATCTCGAACTATTCCTTTAAGTTATTAACATTGACCTCCAGTAATTACACTAGCTAAACCAGATACAAGTGTGAGTCCCAAAAGTAGCAAATCCCCATCAGAGAAGCTGGAACCAGAAAATTATTGATATTTTTGCTTGATAAATTACTACAACGATTATTTCAAAATCGAATTTGTATGCAATTAATTTTCAGAAAAATTGACTGCAATGATTTCAGCTCTAAAGCCATGCATTACATTTTATAAATTCTTGATAAAAGGCACCTAATTGACAGTACTGTATATCTTTATGGACAAGTTATGCTTCGTGTGACTCAAAAAGAGGGTTATTATCATTAATAACTGTTCATATTAACTTTTCCACACACAGCAGCAGGTGAACATGGAGAGACGTGCATGTGCTTGTTCTTTATTTATGTCTGGAGGCTTGTCTCAGGGACAGGCAGTGCTATGCAGCGGTGTGGGATCCAGCCCTGACTTTGTGCTGCTGTATGTTTTATGATTCATCATCGTAGACGCTACATGACACACAGCAGCGTGACTCTTCACTGGCTCACAGCCTCCGGCTCTCTGCTTTCATGCTGTCTAGTTTTCTGAAAGATTATTTGGGAAAGGGGTCATCCTTTTCCCTCCTGTAGTGATGTAGCACAGTGTGGGGGGGGGCATGGCCTGTAGCTGTATGATACACACACACACACACACACACACACACACACACACACACACACACA
>CALSCE010009297.1:4103771-4142795 GCA_943593645.1 Bovichtus variegatus
TGTAAGAAGTATTTAGATTCTTTACTTATGTAAAATGACCAATACAACATGGTAAAAACACGCCATTACAAAAATTGCTGCATTCAAAATCCTACATCAGTATAAATACAGAAGTATCATCAGCTAAATGTACCTAAAGTCTCAAAAGTAAAAACACTTGTTCTGCAGTAAAATATCCCCTGTGACTGATATATTATTAGATAACATTATTAATTTGTAACTACTGATGCATCAGTAAGCAGCATTTTACTGTCATAGCAGGGCGAGGTGGGTAGTTTAGTTCAGTGGTTCCCAATCTGGAGGTCGGGCCTCTTCAAAAGGTCACTAGATAAATCTGAGGGGTCTTGAGATGATTAATGGGAGAGGAGAGAAGAAAAAACTAAGTTCTGTTTTTAGACTTTTCGCAAATCTTTGCTGTAATTTGTGAGCTCAAACTAAGTTGGGCACCACTGGTTTTATATTTAATTATACCGATTCCTTTTTTTCAAAAACCTTTATTGGAAACATTTGTTTATAAATCTTTATTATTTATCAATTATACAAAATAGGGAACTGCTTTATTTTTTACACTATTTACCAAAATCCCTTCAGCTCATTTTATAAAATAGTAATAGGCATCTTTCTCGTCAACTCCCAGCTAGACACTGACAGTTAATTGTTGAGAAATCCAGTGGCTGATACTCTCGCTATCTACCACCGCAGGGCTACTGAAAGTCTTTCAAACGCCATTATCAGGAGATGGACTACTTGGTGCAAAGGTAGCTGGTACAACTCGTTCAAAAATCAAGCAGCTCCCTCCCTCAGACACTCGTGTTGTTGAAAATATGGTCAGATTTTGGTGTTGAACGTACACATTTTCAGTTACGTGCTCAGATGACCAAATGAGGCATATTTGATTTAGTTGTCGTACTACTGTAGGCCTGCTGTTACCCGACTACATGTGTATCTCTGTATCAAAGTTCAGAGTTTAGACTTTCTTCCTGTCATGTTTTTACAACAATGTCAAACAGGAGTTTGGAGGCAATAGCTCAATGTTTAGATTACTGTTATATAATGGTTGGTTCAGAAAACAAATCTTGAGAATTGATCAATGACAGCAGATATATATATATATATATATATATATATACAGTATATATATTTTATGGAGCACCTAAGGGGACATGGGGGGGCTGTAGTAACTCAAATTCAGCCAGTGCAAACCCCAGTGCCGGAGGTCACAGTGGGCTGGTTGCCTGCAGCAGCGCTGGGTTTAACTTGTGTCACGGCAGCAACAGAAAGTTTGCTGATCCTACGAGGAGTCAGGCGGTCTGGGATCAAACCCCCTCCCGGCGAAGTCGTCTCCTAGCGACGGGAGTGAGGCAGAGGGACCCCGCGGGGTGTGCTAGCTAGCTAATTCTCGACTCATTTATGGTCTGATAAAATTCATCAAATTCACTGCCCCATATTGCTATTTTCCAAGCTACTACTAGCTATCATTGGGACCCTAAATGAAAAAGTTTTGCGAGAGAATGCAAACGTATGTATCTATTTCCCCCCCCATATCCCCTTAGGGGGTCCATATTATTACATGTATTTTAAGTATAGAAAATTATTGTTTTTCTTTAATGATGACCTACCAAAGTACTTATTTATCCACCTTTTTACTGACTACTATACTTTTTCACAAGTTTTTGCTGGACAAATATTGAACCACTTGTCATGGCTCCAAAGTGCAATGTTGAATGTGATCTAACAATCTAACAGGTCAACTTGACCAGGAAACTCTAAACTTCATCTTAAAATCAGCTCATTACTTTTATTTCTCCCTCCAAGCTTGCTCACTGGCGGCCGGCAGACTCCCTAAAATCCAGGGAAGGTCGAGAAGGTATGCTCCCTGTTTAAAAAAAAAAAAAAAATTAAAAAAAACGCACTACTTCATGGAGCTGATCCAGAGAAATAAATAATGGATGATGTATTGATTTTTCTCCACCAGTGCGGCGATGGTTGGAGGTTTATTCGCGCAGCGGCTGTGAGCCTCGGGACACTCTCGTAGAGGTTTGGCGGGAGTTGCCGGGGGAGACGCACCATCTCTTCGTCCCATCCTGTGTGTCGGTGAGGCGATGTGGTGGCTGCTGTGCTGACGAGGCCCTAGAGTGTGTTCCCTCCCTCACACACACACTCACCATGGAGGTATACACACACTCACATTAAATCACTGCCTGCTCCAGTGTAGATGATTAATGTTGGGAACAGCAAGATGATTTTCGAATATTTTCTTATCTGTGTGCAGCTGATGAGAACCTCCTTCATGAAACATGAGCTCATTGAGCTGCCGTTCGTCGAACACAGTCAGTGTGAGTGCAGGTAATAAAACATACAGAGATGCATGGAATACCTGTCGTTTATTGACCTCACGGCACCTTTATACTGACACCGTCTGTTTTATCTGCATGCAGATCAAAAGAACAATTCCAGCCAACACCTACAACAAGGTAACATATTTTGTTTTTCAGTTCCCTCCCCTTCCTCTTCCCTACTTACCATTTTAATATCTCCTTGTCTGTTCCTGTTTAATTGTGTGTGAGTGAGCTGTTGTTGTGAAATGTCATGTTCCATCATCTCTAATGAATTTATAAAACCCTGTCTGTGAATCCATGTCCACTAATCATGCTCTTATAATTCTGCTGATGATGTTATTGATGAGGAGGAGGTAGAGGAGGCATTCAGTCAAAAACTGTTCTGATGAAACCCAGTTAAGTGGCTTAATAGTGTTGAAAAGAAGTTACTTGTTCTCATATTCACTATCCGAGGACAGAGGGATTTAATCCTTTTCCAACACTTTGTCATTCCTTGCTGAGACAGTTCAACATCTCAGGCCAATAACCCTTCTTAGATGCCATAAACAACCAAATACACATCATCAATGTCCCGTCAATACTGGACATGAAACGTGTCAATGTTTGCTTTCCTGGTTTAATTGAATAAACTTGGTGAAGAATCAACCAGTAGGGTTAAGTGTCATCTCAAAGGGCTTTACAGGCCCACAAGTGTGCACAGAAGTCAGTTAACAGGTAATTCTCATAGAATTGCAGCTACAGTATATAACGGCATCAGGATCACAATCACAATGGGGATGATGTTTGAACGAATGAATGACTAATACACGTACAGTTTACTGTATAAACGTGCACAAGCAAGAGATAAACTAACAGAGAATAGGCACCATTCCAAAAAAATATATAAAAGGCTATTAAAAGTTTTTGATTAGGGTAGATAATTTGATAGAAAAAATAGAGTAGAGCATGTCTGTTAAAACTCATCTGAATGATGCAGCAGTTCTAAAAGGTAATGTTATTTTCCAATAAAGGCTTCATAGATTAAAAAGATACCAGTGAGTACCCAACCCTATCATACAACAAACAGGGATGGTTGCCATAGACATCACCGGTAATAAATCTCAAGCCGGAGAGATAAGCAAGTATGAAGTTTCTGCAGGTTTTAGAGCTTCAGTTTTGTTTTCAACATATATAAACGTAAAGAAACCTTCCTGTTCATGCGGTTTCACACAGTGCTCTTCAGGTTTTGTAGAGGTTGAGCCGGCACTGACAGCTGTACACTGTGAAAGGAACATTTCTGTTGGATGCCTGATGTTTGTTTGTGTACCTCATACTGGCAGGTCCAACCACACAATCATATGATTGCATCTTTAATGTTTATGTCTTCCTACTTCCTGTTAGGATGCGGACATAAATAAAGGATTCCAATGTATGCGTGTATACAATTTTTCTTTTTACCCTGTTCAAGTTTCATGTGTCTACGTGATTGTGTTTGCTACATTCTCTATGTGTTGGTATGAATTTGTGTGAAAGTTTTCATGTTTGTGTGATAATATTTAATTGTGTGTGTGTGTGTGTGTGTGTGTGTGTGTGTGTGTGTGTGTGTGTGTGTGTGTGTGTGTGTGTGTGTGTGTGTGTGTGTGTGTGTGTGTGTGTGTGCACCCCTCAGTAAGTTAGCATCTGTGTGACTCTCTCCCAGCATCTCCAGGGACGGCCCGCATCCTGTTGTCACCATAGCAATGATTTTATCTCCCCTGCCATGTGCTCTCTCACAGACTGAGGGAGCAGAGTCACGCATCCATGATAGTACATTAGAGCTCCAAAGACAACAGCAGCAGCAGCAGCACACTAGTCAGAGCTAAGCTAGCACTGACTGTCCCCATGATTTGATCAAGTTTAATATTATTTATAGCAGATGAAATTAAAAAGACACAGATTTAAATCAGGAAAGCCAAAAACCAAATCAGTTGAGGGCACCAGCATACATCAAAGTGAAACAGACTCAATGGCTCAATAAAGACTCAAAGTAATCAGGAGGATAGGGACAGAGCTTGATAAACTGCAGGCAATGTGGAAATGGACCAAAAATGCAAAGCTACTAGGGCTGCAACTAACAATTATATTATAGATTAATCTGCCGATTATTTTCTAGATTAATCGATTGGTCTATAAAATGTCAGAAAATAATGAAAAAATGTCCGTCCCAGTTTCTCAAAGTACAAGGTGATGTCTTTAAATGTCTTGTTTTGTCAGTCCAAAACCCAAAGATATTCACTTTAATATTATATAAAACAGAGAAAAGTAGGAAATCTCTAGCTTTTTCAAAAGTGACTTTAACGCTTTATCGGTTATCAAAATAGTTGGCGATTATTTTTTGGTTGATCGTTTAATTTTTTTGTCAACTAGTCGTTGCAGCTCTATAAGCTACAGTAAAAAGTGTAATATTTCCAGAACATTTTCTCCAAGTTTTCGGGGTGTCTCTCACTTCTCCTGGTCAATTTTCTTAATTATGTCAACTTCTGATACTTTAAGTTATTTTAAATGATTGCAACTAATATGAAATAAGTATTTCAAAATCCTTTTATTGTTGGACAACAACATCCAAACTCATCAAATGTTAAAAGCTGAACTTTTCCTGTATAGAATACTGACTAAAATTGGCAAAATTATGATTTAAGTTATGATCAAAGAATAAGTAACCTAAATACAAATCTTGGCAAACCTTAAACTAGTACATGCAGCACATTGAGTTCATCAGGACATATTCCATATACTGTGTTCACTCAGTAGGAGCAGGGAGACTGATTTTAGTTCATTAAATAACTTTTTAATTTCAACAGGTGTCCAAAAAACCCCAACTCCTGACCATTTAATGTGTGTAACATTTTGTTTGTCTGATATTTCCAGGCCCCATCTGAAGTCAACAAGAACAGACAAGAAAAGAAAGAGAGGGAAGTCCAGAGGGAAGACAAGTGGAGCCATCAGTGCTGCGTAAATTGAACATTCAGTACACACACGTTGATTTTTATCTCAGTTACAAGCCTTAAATTGATGTTTGTTACTTCAGTTAGTCAGTATTTTACAGATACCGCCAGCCACAGTGTGAATGTTTGGATTAGAACAGAAACTAGGTTATCTGGTCTACAGTATTACTGAAGGACAATTTGTTTTACAGCCACTGCAGTCAAGGTCTCACTCACACACACACACACACACTCACACACACACACACACAGCCTCAGTTATATTACATATTATATCATTCACAACTCTGGCTGTAAAGAAGGTCAGTTAGAAACATTCAAGGACATTAAAAACATTTTGAAATGATAACAGTAACCTGCTTCACCGTGATGTGAGAGGAACAGGTGCGTTTGGGTTTGTGTGTCTTTCTGTTACATGTAGCAGGATTCCCATGATTCAGTCCCGAGCAGTAAAGGAGCAGTTCGCTCTCTTTTTTCATCTGCTTCCTCTTCACTTTGCTGTAAGTCATTTCCGGCCTCTGGGGAGCCAGAGGCGACTCGGTTTGGGTGTGATGTCCCTCAGCACCCATCCATCACTCAGGACCAGCTTTATTCAGAGTCTGGCAGGGGTGAAATCTGTGTAATTTGCTCCCAAATGCCACCTCCTCTGTCCATGCCAGCGGCAGGCGTGGTCATTGGGGTCTGAACAAAGATGGCCCCTCTCTGCCTCATTAACTAACTTCATTAAAAACGCCAGCCTCCCGGGGAAGACTGAGGCACAACCAGCTCCAGTTAATGGACCAACTGACGCAGGCAACTTTCTCAGACTCGGAGAAAATACAGAGCGTATAGAGGGGAAACTAAAGTGACTATAACCATGGTAACGGACAGAAACAACAGAAAGAGCAGCAAGTTTGTCCGCAGCAAAGGCAACAGTATCCCACATTAGTCACACATCTCCCACACACTACATTGTTTGTTTCAGTCTGGCACTGCATGTTTAAACGAGCCTTGCACTTCATATTTAGCCATGATAGTGACGTGGTGTGGGCTCAACAGCAACATCGTTTAGACCCTGTACTGATCCCATAGCGTGGCTGTCAGTCTGTCGGTGCGGCTCCAAACTGAAACATCTCAGCAACTTTTGGAGGGATTGTCAGACGTTCGTGGTTCCCTCAGGATGAAGCCCACAGACTTAGATGATGGACTGCATTTTAAATGGACTGTATTTTAAATGGACTGCATTTTAAATGGACTGCATTTTTTATGCCTCTTTTCTAGTCTACCGACCGCTCAAAGCGCTTCAGAACACTTGCCAACATTCACCCCGTAACACACAGGCCACATTCTGTCCTTTGTCAGAAACTGACATCCATAGAAAAGTTTGGTCACATTTTGAATCCGGAGCATCTGCAGATGAATTCCATTTCTGATATGTGATGATCCACTAAAGCTAGGCAGAATACGCGATGAATAAATCCAGTTTTTGTGATCTTCGCCACCATCTTGACAGTAAGGAAGCCGGGAGGGACAATTGAGTGCTAAACATGTTAGCATTGTCATTGTGAGCATGTTAGCAAGTTGACGTTAGCATTTAGCGCAAAGCATCGCTGTGCAGCCTCACAGAGCTGCTTGCATGGCTTCAGACTCTTATTAATGAATAAATTCTGGCGCTAACCACACTGTCCTCACACCCCTCTTCCTTTCATCCAGGACCAATGCCCCCACAATTCTTCCTCCCCCATCCTCTCCTCCTCCTCCTCCTCCTCCATCACCCCCGCCCATCAGCTTCTCTCCCTCGCCGTCGCCATCTCCGAGGCCTCGTTGCCGCCCCTGCAGAGGGAGGAAGTGGGCGCTGGACGTGACGTCTTGTCAGTGCCGCTGCACCATCACAGCTGAGAGCTGCAGCCGGAAAGACAGGAAGCTCAATCTTCACCGCTGCAGGTCAGTCCACACGCAGCCAAAACATACAAATCTGTTACTTTAACTTTTTGTTTATTTGTTTTGAACAACATGAAACTAAAACACAACAATACACAGACAGTGTTCTAGAGTATTGAAAATAGAGCTGCAGAAATGAATGATTTAGAAATCTACATTTAGAAAAATGCAATCGATGAAGCATGTATGTTCTCGCTCCAAAGAATCCTGCCATTCTTCTGTTACAGCCAACCCACAATCCGTTTCATACACAGATTTGAAAACGTCCCGTTAGACATTCTGTAAGCAGACAATTGATCAGTTGCTTGAGCTTTTGATGCAGTGAGAAAGCTTTGTTGGGAGCTGCTGTAACCCAAATAGCAGCGCTTTGATTACACATGTCGAAGTGTCCTTGAGCAACACACTGAACACCAAATTAGTGGGCATATCTTTTGAAAAAGAAAAAGGGGACATGTACATGCTCACTTCATCACCAGACTCACAGTGTGAACGATTGTAAAATCAATCTTACATATGAGAATAAGGCCTGTCAAGAAATATTTCATGCGTCCTCTCTTTATTGTTTCTTGTTCCAGGTGTGATGCCATGAGGACTTGATGTGTCTACTCAATTTCTTTTCACCTCCTTCTTTCCACCAACCCCTGTTGATTCATCACCCACTCTCCGCATCAGTGCCATGGAGCATACAGACGCTTGGACATCCAGTAACCTCAGACTGAAGGAAATATTAGCGAAAGCACACACAAGAACCTGTAGCAGCGCTCTTAGTAATATAGATCTACTAGTGTGTGTATGTGCAGCCAAACATCTTCCCACCTCCTCTGCTTCTGTGGCAAAGCTTCTCTCAGTCCACATACATGTAGAGACATGCAGAGTCACAACACACATCCTATGAGTGGAGGGATGAAGTGGCAGCTTCATGGCGTGGATTTCAGACAAATTCTTGGTGGACACAATCACACAAGCTCCTGCTCTGCTGTGGTTTGGAGGTTCTTTAGGTCTGCAGTTAAACGTTAGGAGAGCAGTGGAAACACGACTGGTTATAAGAACAATGGATACGAAGTGGATGACACACATGTTGACGTGTTCGCGGGAAAACCTCGCATGGAGACGGATTCCTGGATGAAGTCAAGCCAATTTTTGTGTGGAGGTTTTTGGAAATAAAAAGGCGACAGATTTTAGATGGACACGTCCACACTCAGACATAGCAGAAGGACTCAGGACATGCACATGAACTGGCACCCCAGTGTGCGTGGACCTATAGTTGAGCTGAATGCTGGGATGGAGAGTATCTGTGTGGTCTCCCCACTGAAAGACCCAGATGGGATATCCCTGCAGCCGTTCTCTCTCATTCAAAGCGTATGACCACAGGCTGGCTCTCCAAGCCGCTTTCCGGCATTTGTTTAATTTGGGCCTTTTGTCTCCATCTTCCCTCGGCTCCTGGATTGAAAGCAGCCGCTTTGCCTCTCTTTTAGGCAGTGAGTAGAATGACAATAATGAGGCCTGGCGGCTGTCCACTGCTTCACACACAGACATTCACACTTATAATACCAGGAACACAGACGACACTGCAAATGCAGACACACACAATCTCACTCACTCTGTGCTATAGCAGGCACACACACATTCATATTTACACACACATGCAATGTGAAATAAATGCAGGTAGCCATAAGCATTTGTGTGCAAGTATTGGTTTTAATTTGCAATTTACTGCAAAGTCTTCTTTTAATATTTTATTATTTGCCTCTATTTTATATTTTATTATAATTCTGTCAAGTTGATTGAAAAGATATTCTATATTGCAGAATGTGTGTCTTTGTTTTGTTTGTTCATCTTTAATCCGTCTGCATAAAGAGTCACGCTGGGTGGCCGGCTGTGTATACACTCAGCATCTAAACCGATACCCAAATGTATTGAATTTAAACAGACACGGCTCACACGGGCCACAAATGGGAGACTATATACATTGTAATGTGTAATTCAAACAATCAGCGGGGCAGTGTTGTCCGCAGCAGCACACAGAAACCAAGCAAGTAGCCGTTCCCAGTGCAGTGAAAGCAAAACAAGGCTGTTTTTTTGCATGTTACAGCCGGGATGGAAAGAGTGTTATTCATTCGGAACATAACTTGTTTGTATTCCGACCGAATCTCACGGTTTAACTCCATGTTAGTTCATGACTGCTTGGCCGCAGGGTGGGAACGGGGATTTGAACTGTGACTGTTTCAGAAAGGACGAGGTCTTGAGCAGCTTGTCAGTCAGCGTGACACTCATTCAGAGCCTTTGCTGAATTTTCCTAAGAATATTTTACCGGTGACATCTTATCTCCATGACAAACAGTAGCTTTCAAACTCCATAATTCATGCCCGTACTTTCCCCCAGGATTCATACGATCCTGCTGTTGAAACAGTCCAGAGTCTGAATTATTTCTGCCAGCCTTCAGCTAAAGAACTTTGTGTCAGTGGCCGGTGTGATAAGCTCTGTATTTATACTCTCCCGAAATGAGATTATTTTTTTCCACGCTCGAGTCCATTGTTCAATGTTTGTTATTAATGTCAATCAATGCTTCAATCACTACCTCTATATCACAAACTATTAATGACCAAGTATTAGAGCCTTGTTGTTACTTTCTCTGTGTTATTTCTGACCTCTTTTAATATATTTGTATTTACATTTAGCAATAAGCATAGTCTCCAGTGTAGAGATGCGGAGCTGCAGCAGATCTGTAGTAAATATCACTGGCTAAGAGGAACCTATAGGAGTTTTCTGTGTGCGTCTTAACTCTCTGAAGGGAAGCATTTTTCCTATAATGAGAACTGAACTGGTCCTCTGAGTACAGACCAGACACTGTGTGATAATGTGGAACAGGAGAAGGTTTCCCAAAGAGGTTGTAGACTCAAACTACTGGTGATCTTGAAGTCTTGGCTTTAAAGGAGAAGTTTGACATTTTGGGAAATACATGTATTCGCTTTCTTGCTGACAGTTAGATGAGAAGATTGATTCCACGTTCATGTCTGTACAGTAAATATGAAGCTGGGGCCAGCAGTCAGTTAGCTTAGCTTAGCATAGAAACTGGAAACGGGGGGAAACAGCTAGCATGGCTCTGTTCGAGAAATCTATAAAATCCCCATGTAGCAGCAGCAGCTGTTAAATTAACACGTTAATCTATTTTGTTTAATCTGTATAAAAAACAAAGTGTGAGAAGTTATGGTTTTACAAAGCAACATATATCATATCAATTAATGAGCTTTAGAGGAGCTTGTAGGCAGATTTAGTTCATTTTAGAGCAGCTGTTTCCAGGCTTGTTTAAAGCTAAGCTAACCCTGCTGGTCCAGCAGGGTGTTTACTGGACACAGATTTGTATCCATCTTCTCATATAAGTCTCAGCAAGAAAGCTAATAAGCGAATTTCTCAAATGTTTAAACTATTCCTTTAAGTAATTCATGCATTTAGTATCTTTTTATTGTATTTTTTCCCAATTTTCCAGCCTTCAGTTCTTGATAACGTTGCATTTTGGGAAAAAATGTTTTGGGAAAGCTAAGAGTCCCTGAACATCAGTACAGATTGCACTTCTGTTTGAGATTGCAAAGCACATACTGTACAATAGTCCACTGGAGAAGAAAAACTGAAGGAGCAAATGGACTCCACTCATGCAGACACGTACGACATATCAAAGACATTCCAACTAAAAGAGTTGTGGTGCTGAGATCACTTTTCGAGGGCCTCCGTTGTTACTTCTTGTGACCAAATTTTCTTATTTCAAAGTACACCATTCTGAACAATAAAAGCAACGATCCCATCAGAAAGCTGTTGCCTCCCATCATATCAATATCACAACTCTTAAAGATAGACAGCCTGGACATATTAATATCCTACTTAAACATCAGTGTGCTTTGTATCTGCACAGTCTACATTGTACTGTAAAGGTAGCTCTGTCCTAGCCTCCAGTGTCTTAGCCTATAGAGACCCCTTACTAAACTATATACCATTTTATAATCTCTAATATGCCATGACCTTGTGTATGACGTAGTGCATACTTTAGAGATGTATTTGTAACTTCATTTTAGCTATACTAAAAGAATCTCTTCTCTGCGAATACGTTGTACTACTGTAGCCTATGTATAAAGAAAACACTCTTTTTTTGCTGCTACACCATTTGTGCCCTATTATGATGTCTTTGTAGAAAACAATGCAGTTTCATGTTGTATTAGTATATAAATGCCAGTTAATCGATTCAATGTCCACATAAGAGTGTATACTGCATCGTGGAATATAATGAAAATGATACCAGGATACAACCGTGATGTTACAGATGTTAATAAAGGAAATGTCTTATTTTTCGTATAAACCTCTGGCTTTCTTCCTGTCACTGTTTATCCACTCTGACGTCCCTCATGCTCTGACCTCGTCTCCCCCATCTCTTTGTTTTAATCTCTCATTTGACGGTAATGAAAGGTAAACAGACTCTTTTGATTACAGTGACACCCTCGGAGTTGGGTACAGAGAAAGTGTGTGCGTGCGTGATGTGACGTGGTGGTGTTATGAGACATAATATTGTTCCCTCTCCTCCTCTCGTTTGTATTGCTGAGTCAGAAGTTGGTCACACGTGTGGAGGAGAATTACTAAGTGCATTTACTCAAGTACAGTTACGAGGCATTTACTTTATACTTCTCCACTACATTTCAGAGGCAAGTATTCTACTTTTTATTCAGTTAAGAGCTAAAGTTACTTGTTACTTTGCAAATTAAGATTTTACATTCAAAACATACGACCAGTTCCACTTTAATTTGACTTTAACTTGCAGCCAGGTGAAACAGGCTCACACATATGATGCATAAAACATAATAAAATACATAAAACATATAGTAAAACTATGTTTGCTATAACCCAGCACACAAAAAGCAATGTACATCCAGGCATTATCAGCACTCACGAATAAAATATAATGTCTTTCTTTTTTTTTATGATCAACACTTTATTTATAACAATGGGCAATTGTAGAAAAAGAGAACATGACTTAAATAATACATTTAAAAAAATGTCTATACACACAAAAAAGTAGGCCTACAACAAAATAATACATTAAAAAATATATAATTACATAAAAATAAAAGAATTATAATGCCAGCATAGGGGTTCAGGGCCCAGCAATGTGAAGCATATTTAATGTGTTTTGCTATTCTTCCACTATTTTTCAGCAGTTGCCCCAAATTGCCAATTGTGGCCACAATGGCTGCTGCTCATCAAATGTTACAGTTTGTGAGACAGAGTCCGGGAGAGAAGACAGTGTCTGTGTGTATCAGAGCGCTGCTGCCATAGATTATGATGAATATGACGATGATGATGACGATGACGAAGGTTGCTGGTAATATGATGTTCAGCCCTCATTTGCTCCCTTAATATCATCTCACATTACAGAGCAGACTTTACACCAAATGAAGGGCGATAAGTTAATGACTATGCCTATTTGTATCACTGGCTATAAATTGATAAGCTTGCGTGGCAGTGTTATTGTATGATAATGATTGATGGCACGTACAGTATATTAGCAGCAGTTTAATATGTGTGAAGAAGAGAGGAGAGGAAAGAAGAGCTAAACGCTGCTGCCAACCTATCTGTCTGGAAGGGCTTTATGCCAGTACTAAATATAGCTGCAAGATTAGGGATACAGAGAGGGAGAGAAAGAGAAAAGGACACATTGAGGCATCCATCACGATACAGAAAAGCTGCCTTTACTCCAAAATGTGCTTTTTAAAGCTCTGCTCTTATCAGAAACCCCCCAAAATACATCATCCGCATACTAGTGAAGAAGAACGAATGCAATAAAAGAAACACTGCTCACACTTTCACGTGGCTCTTTCACTATGTCTCTGTATGTTCTTCCACAGTTCATGCATTCATTTGACTTCTTATGTGTATTTTCAACCAGTAGCTCACGTGTCTGCCTCCCTCCATCCCTCTGCACCTCTCAGTCTTTGCACTTGTATCAGGACTTCCTGTATTTTTCCACCTTGATTTCTTTGCGTTCAGTGTCGTGTTTTTCTAATAACTCCAGCCACGGTGTCCTCCCTGCTTTTGTAGCAGCAGCTGTGTTGAAGCAGGTACTGGACGCTATCTGGCCTGCAAGTGTGTTTTGTTAGATGGTATCAGCAGCCCTGTGTGTGTGTGTGTGTGTGTGTGTGTGTGTGTGTGTGTGTGAGAGAGAGACAGAAAGATAAAAGACTGAGAGAGGACGAGATTGAGTTCAATATGAGCGTGTGTGTGTTTGCTGGATTCTGTAAAACTGACAGGAAAGTGAGTGTTTATTTAATGTTTAACATCTCTTGTGAACACAAAGAACTTATTATTTTATTTTACAAAAGAAACAAACAGTGTTATCTGCAACAGAAACATGGATCCTCATCTGTCTCGGTCCACTGAAGGACGTCAACCTTGATGAAAGATTTACGGGTCTTACATGGTAAACAGTATCTACAAAGTCAACAGGTTGAGAATTCAGTGTGAACACCACAGCCATTATCAGGGGAAAAAAGAAGTTATAAATAAAAAAAACCTGCTAATTAACACTAAACATAAAGTAAAGCTGAGGCTGGCAATGTCATTAGTTTTGGCAGGTATTTACTGATAAACCAAAATATTGGATAAAGAAATATTTTGACCTGATGGTGGCGCGAGACGCAAAGTCAGAGGATCATCAAAGTTATTACAATTTAGTTAGATGTAGTTCAACACATGAATGTAATGCATGTAAAACAAAAGAAATAGTGATGTTTTTCTTGAGCCTTGAAAAAAATCTAATATGCACTTAGAGGATATCATGATCATTGCACTAAGAAAGGGCAACATTTAATTTCATATTTTAGCAGCCTGTCTGTGTTGCCTCCTGAGACTCACCTGTCTGGTCAATTGTATAGCGTTCATTTACCTGGTGCTGTGTCTACTTCATACCACACTGGAGTTTTACACTAAAATGACGACTAAAAAGTGTACTTGAAAATGAAGGCTGACTGGGTGATTGGGTTTGTTTGGATTTTGGTGTAAAACTTGTTGTTTGTTTTTGTTGCTGCTCGTTTCGTTTTTTTTCTCTTTTCTGTTGTGATTTTGTTAAATACGAAAAACAAATTGAAATACCGGACCTTTGAATTTTGTATATCATACTATACATTAATAAAATATGTTGTTTAAAAAAAAGAAGAAGAAAGGAGATAAAAATCAAAAAGAAAAAGGGGATATTTTTTTAGGAGAAACGATTCTGTCCTGATATTCAGCAAAGCAGATGAATGCATCATGTGTGAAAGCATGAAGGGGAGTGTTTCAGAGGAAGAGATACGTTTGGTGGATTATAGTGAGGTATAAAAGGTGAAGGAGAGCGTAGATGAGGCGCATAGGGGCAGGGTGGAGGGCTCTTTGTGGTTGGGGGTCTGGCAGGTAAATAGGCGAGGGCATAGTTGCGGTCTGGGCCTGCTCGATCCTGTCAGGCGGAGGATGCGGGTACCAGCAGGAGTGAGAAGAGATCAGAGAGCCTGCTGGATGTTATCTCTCTGTCCATACCATACCTGCAGCTCGACTCACTGTCTGTCTGTCTGTCTGTCTGTATGTCTGTCTGTCTGTCTGTCTGTCTGTCTGCTCTGTAGCTTGCAGCTGGCGTCACTCTTCAGTGACCAATTGATCTTTTTGTTCCTTTTATGATTCTATAAGTGCACTTGTATGTTCCTCTGTTAATAATTTAGTTTTAATAGCGTACATATTTTGATGTTCGTGCCACCATAAGGCTCCACCAGGCCTGTAATTCTCTTGTAGTGGAGAATGCTCAAATATGAGTCAATAAATCGTGATTGGCCAAAATATTGCAACGCATGCTTTTCAGATTAATGCAATCAGTAAAGTGATCATCAATACTATTGGAATGTAATTCATGATTCTAATTAGTAATAATGTTTATTTTATCTTAACAGTATTTGGATTTAGCAGGGAAATATTATACACAACATAACTTCAATGTAGCTTTTCACTAACTTGAATTCACTGCCCTAGTGATGTGGTCTTTTTTTTTAATGTGGATATAATTTATTATGTGTATAAGTGGACTGAGAACTGCTGAAAACTGGAGTTACATTTCTTGAATGCTGAAACTAATAAAGTTCTGATTTTACTTCCTGTGGAAGATATTTCACCTCCCAGTTAACTCTGGAGAAGACAGAAGGTGTTACCAACAGGGAACTTGTTCTTTCAGGTTGTGTGGTACTGGTAAGGCTGGACTCCAAAGCTTTAGTGTTTGGCAAATGATTTATGGTGAATGTAACTCTGTATGGGAATACAGGAATTCATACTAAAGCACACTAAACTGGCATGATAACGACCTCATGCGAGTTATGACCTGACCTTGAAACCCTGTGTGAAAATCCAGTGCTAGGACCTTAATTATTTCGGTTTATACTGCCCTTCAATGAGGTAGATATTATATTGTGTTTAATCAAACAACCACACACATCTCATTTTTCCATCATATGAACCCCCTCTGTACACAATGAACGGAGAGGAATGAGGGTTATCATGAGCCTAGCTAATCATTTGTTCTACTTTGGGACCCCTAGCAAGTTAATCTGGCCATGGGTACTAGGATTTAGAACAAAATTATATATATATAAAATTGCTGACATGGCACATTACAAAAATGGGCCACCAACGCAACATGATTTATCCCTATTTGATTTATGGTAATATTGTTTGGGAAAATACATACCCCTCCAATCTTTCTAAACTTTATTTGCTGCAAAAAGGATTTGTAAGATTGGCAACTTTCTCAAACTATACAGTATATGTTCCTTTTTTTCTACCATCATTGTTTAGCAACTTCTTCAAATTGAACTCCCAAATTCATTCATATACCCAACTTCTAGAGAGGTTGATCATCTTCAACACGGCCAGTAATCCCTCAAATGTTCCAAAGTACATGTTATGAAGTATTTGGTATGCTTAGAACATTTTAAAAGGACATTTTCATCACATTTAATTCATGAGGTCTTATTATTTCTTGACATGTATATATTATTTTTTTCTCTTCTCTCGTATAGTTTTTCATGTGTTTATTTTTTTATTTTATTTTTTTTTTTATTGTTGTCTACTGATGGGTTAGTTTTTTGCTCATTCTGTGTGCTTCTTGTTTTTTTGTAAATTATGTTAGATTAGTTTTGTTATTTTGTGTGTGTTTTGGTTGTTTTTCAAACAAATAAATAAAAACATTAAATAAATAAAAAATCCGATGTTATTTATTTATGTATGAAGGATAATACTACTTTATTGATAATATAATATTTACTCAAAATACATGCCTTTCTCCACTGTAAATCACGCGTCATGCACTGCACTGTAAACAGGAGGTGGGGCGCCCCCTGGTGGCCACGTGTTACAGGTGCAGGATTTTCCGCCTTGGTAAAGTAGACGTGGCAGTGACGTCAGTGCCGGAAACGACCCGGATCGGAACTTTAACTCCTGGGTTGATTAGTTTTTTACCAGAAACGTCGAGAGCCCCCGAAATATCATGTAATATCGACTAAAGTAAGTTGGAACCGATCGATTGTTGTCTTTTAAATACAATTGAAGCTCACATAGTTAGTTTAGGTCGAATTTAACCAAAGGAAAGCAGGAGAGACCGTATGGAAAGCTTGGTTAGCCTTCTGAAGCTAACGTTAGCCTGTGGTTAGCCGGTGAGGCCGTGATCAGCTGTGTTGGACGTGATGAGCGGCCTTTACTCAGAGAGAGCACCTCCACATACTCATTGTTACCTGAGGAGATGTGTATTTAGCTCACCTGTGGCTTTATGTGTGATCTGTGACAGTCATTTGGTGTTTATTGTTGGTCTATTAGTCGTGTTGTTAGTGTGTTGCTCGTGCTGTTAGCTAACGGTACGGTTGGCTTCTAACTCTCTAACCTCAAACTTTATTTATCAGTTTCATTTCAAACTGTCAGCCTACACGTTGTTTTGACACGTCTCGTTTCCGTTACCGCAGACATGTTTGTACGTATGTCCAGGAAGGGTACCCCACCTTGGATGTGAGTTTGTGCGCACAGCGGGAGGTCTTTATTTATCCATCACACAGAGCAGAGGAGCAGGTAGTCCAGGTGGATTCTGCTCTACAGCGGCCTGGTGGTGACCCTCTACCGGCGGCAGGATGACTTGCCGTGACCGGACCCTCGAGTTCCAGTCGGCCTGTAAATCTCTCCAGGGCAGACCGGTATGTTGGCACGAAACACCTGACTTCAACACAATAATAACGTGATCGCTTTATGTCAAATGTGTCATTTGCTCCAACTGTGTAACACAGAGGTTCTGAATTGAATTCCAGTCAAGGACCCCCTTTCAAAATGGGGACATTTCTGGGACCCCTTCTAATAATTTGATGTAGCCTAGTCATAGCTATGTGAAAGATCACAAGAGAAATGTATGAAGATTTTAAACATGTATTTAAATATTTGCAGATTCTAAGAGTTATAGGTGTGTCAGATTAATCCATGAACTATTGTAGATTCCAAATTAAAATGTTAAAATGTATTTTTTGTATCATGATACTTTGATTTAATGAATCTGAAAACCTTCCACTGACTTCACTTTGAGAATCACTGAATGTACATTACAAGTACACTGATGTATTTTCACTGTGTTTATTTTGTGGCGCAGATGGTTTTTGTTTTTGATACTTTCGTTTTATACTACTTGTTTTTACTTCTCTCTCTGAGTCTACTTTTGGTTCCACACAAGGTTGCAATAGTCTGCTCAAATTTTGTTTTTAAGGCAACAAATACTTGATTCTTATCAAACTTATTGGTTTATGTTATGTGTTAGAACAGCAATATTGGCCAATTTGTTGTTTTCAGATACGTTTTTAAACCCTCAAATGTCACTATTGGTATCAGCCTCAATAATCCAGTATCAGATGTTACCAGTGCTCACCGTGACACCATAAAAATGTTACTCACTGAGTTTGACCAAGAGCCCTGGTATTATTTTCAAACTAAATAATAAAGTAATAAAAAGATCCGTGTGAAGGAAACAATGACTTCAATATTTAGTAGCTCAACTAAATTTGAATCAATGAACTCCCTGTTACTTGACCAATTGATAAATCCTAATTCAATGCTGAGATCTGTGTTTCACGTATCTTCAGCTTCTTATTTTAAATGCATCTTTCCCACTCAAACTCTCTCCTTTCTTCTTCTCCTGGCAGAATGGAGTCCAGCCCAGTAAACCAACTCTCAGCGCCCTCAGGCAGCGCAGTGACTTCACAGTTATGGCCAAGTAAGTTCCTTATAGTCTTGTTTTTTGTGTGTGTTTCAACAGCTCACAAATATTTGATGAATGCAATTGTTCTTTTTTGTTGATTTTGGGTGTTGCATTATTTGTCTTCACACATTATTATCCTCCTCATCCTTATTGCATGCGAAACATATCTTTATTGCGTTGGAGTGCTATTTTAGTATGTGCACGAGAATGAAAGCTACATCTTTGTTTGTTTGTTTCCTTGTAGGAGAATTGGAAAGGACTTGAGCAATACATTTGCCAAACTGGAAAAGCTCACTATTTGTAAGTGTTCCTTTTTAATTAAATTTTGGCATAATTTCAAATGTTCTAAGCCATCTTGCTTGTGTTTGAAATTGTTCAAAATGCTGATTCTACATGCTGTTGTTCTGACGTTTTAGTGGCAAAAAGAAAATCTCTATTTGACGACAAGGCAGTGGAGATCGAGGAGCTAACATACATCATTAAACAAGTGAGTTGAATTGTTAACAGCCCAAGAAATGTGGCTTAGCAAACATACTGTACATTATGTGTGAATAGAATGAAATCCTGTAATATCTTGTTAAACTTCTCTTCTGCGTTTATGTTTTAGGACATCAACAGTCTAAACAAACAGATAGCACAGCTGCAGGACTTGGTGAGATCCCGCGCAGCCCCGGGGGGCCGACACATCCAAACCCACTCCAACACTATCGTGGTGTCTTTACAGGTAAATTCAATAAGATCTAATTCATACTTTATTGTATATGTGCATTGAGTCCAAGTGCATGGGACTATGTCAACTGTGGTAAACTTTGCTTTATGGCCAGTGTTTTTTGCCAACTTGAACAAAAAAAATGTGTCTGATAAGAAACAAGCTTAAAACACAAAATTATGCATCAACAGTGCTAAGAATGTACCTTTTCAGAGACTATTACAAATTGTGATGGTCATTAATAGAAGTAAACGGAATAAAAGAAAGTTAAGTACAGACATTCATAGGATATTTGGGGAAAAAAATTAATAAATAATAAAACATCCATGAAAATAGGTCCAGGTCTAATGGAGCTTGTAAAAAACAGTTTTTATTTATCTAAAAAAAATGTTCTTTATCAACATTTTAATATTGTTTACTCCAAGCTTTTAAATAAGTTGGGCTTTTGTTCCTGCACAGTAAAATAGAGGAAAGAAATAATAAAAAATATGAAGTCTTTTTCTTAATAAAAAAAAAAAAAAATCAAAATCGTGTTGTATCTCATATATAATGGCATCAGGAAATGTTTGTGGAATTCTTGCACACACATTGGTGCTCTGTCACAAATGTACTTTGTTTAACTTTTCTGTGTCTTTTGTGGTCCACAGTCCAAACTGGCTTCAATGTCCAATGACTTCAAATCAGTCCTAGAAGTTAGAACAGAGGTGAGAAGATACTCGTATTATTCAAAGGCAGAAAACAATAAACACTTTTGAATCGGGCACAGTCGTGTTTACTCCTCCATCATTGTTCCCTTTTTCCTGCAGAACCTGAAGCAGCAGCGCAGCAGGAGAGAGCAGTTCTCCCAGCCCCCTGTGTCGTCTTCTCCTCTGATGGCCAACAACTTCAGTAAGTTTCTCCACACCTCAGCTTCACTCAATATGACTTTAACAAGGGTCTTGCTGGTGTAGCTTCATAAGGGCGTGTTCACTCTATACTGATTATTGTTTGTGCTGACTAAACACTAAGTTCAAACACTGAGTTTGAACTTTGTCAGTGCTTACAAGCAGCAGTATTTCATTCACCTCACCATTAAAGGATTAAAGGTAGCTGTTCATTTCCTATCATAACGTTCTGGTCTCATACTCACTGGTGTAACGGTAACATGCAGCCCAAATCATATCCTGGTCATCTGAGTTCTACTTTAGAAATCAAGTTTTTTACTAAAACATTTCCTGCTCTTCAACTTTTCATCTAACATGACAATTGTGCCGGCTTTTTCAAAAAGTTTCATAGAGTGAACACACCTTTTTTTTAATTGAGTATTTGTTTTGGCTTTGAGGCAGTATTCGACAAGGCTGGCTCCTGATCAGTTTACCATTTTGCTAAACGTTTTCCTCCAGGAAGCTCAGATGCTTCCTGTGGGGGCTTTTACACTGCCAGAAAAATGGTTTTTGAACAGCCTATATTTCAGCATTTTTGGTAAAACCTCAAACATTGTGCTCACTGTTGATATCATACAATAAAAATATAGGTAACAAATTGATATCGGAGTTAAAAATCTTTTATAATTTTATTTTACTGAAAAAATAACATTTATTATTATGGCTGGAATTAGGCCCATGTTGCAGACAACATGGACAATAACTGTCTCGACTTAACTGCTTTACCTGTCTTTAATAAAGTACCAATTATACCATTATGTTTAAAGTGCTTACTAGAAACGGGTACTTGAATAGAAATGTTTACATATTTGGAATTTCTTAAAGCAAATTGGCTCATGATACATTATTTTTTAAGTTTTTGCACACCAGTTTAGATTTATTTTTTGGTTATTTACAATGAGCAACTTGTTTTGAAATTCAGCCACAAATGCCGTAGATGTACAGAAACGGTTGGACTGGCAGTGTATTTTTCGAACAGCTGTTGTGATAGGGAACTGCTCCTTGTGAATGATTATTAATGTATTTGGTCATCTATAATGCAAAAATTAAAAAATATTTTAGGGAGCCGCAAAAAAGGGGCCCAGGAGCCGCATGCAGCTCGCGAGCCGCGCAATGGTTACCAGGGCAATACAACCTCAAATTTAAAAGGTATTTCCCTGGAACGCTTGACTCTCCCAGTGGGTATAACTAGCTTCTGTATTTGCCCGCTGTTCTTTCTGTTTTCCCCCTCTACCATTTGAGGATCTCTGTCTGATCTTGTTGAACATTTGTGTGTGTTTTGCTCTTTGTCTCCCTTCAGAGAGCTCAGTCCTGATGCAGGATGAGTCCAGGAGTATGGGGGATGTGGCCATCGATATGGACTCTCAGACCAATCCCTTGCAACTCCAGCTTATTGATGAGCAGGTAGACTGTCGGTGTATATTTGTCAAAGTCAGGCGGATGGAGAGGAATGTGTGCGTCTCATTTGCTAGCACAAAAGCTAGGTTTTTCTTAATTTAGTAATTAGTCGATGCAAATTGCTGTCCACTTTTTTGTCACTATGAGTAGGACATTTATCCACCGTAAAGTTAGTATTATAGTTTACGTATATACTGTAGAAATATGGGACTAAACTCTATTCAAATAGGTAAACTGTGCATTTATGTGCTCTAATGTGGCCCCTACATGTGCCGTTACAGGACTCGTACATCCAGAGTCGTGCAGACACGATGCAGAACATCGAGAGTACCATCGTGGAACTGGGCTCTATATTCCAGCAGCTGGCGCACATGGTGAAGGAGCAAGAGGAGACCATCCAGAGGTAAGATGGAGCAAGAAATTAAGGGAGGGAAATCCCCCAGAATCAAAGGAAAAGATGAGCTGTTAGTTAGGAATAGTTTGACATTTTTGGAAGTATAATAGTTCACTTGTTGAGAGTTGAATGCAAAGATGATATCACTCATGTCTGAAGGCTGAATATAAAGCTAAAGTTAGTTTAGATTAGCACAAAGTCTGGAAACGGCTAACCAGGCTCTATGCAAGGCTAAGTATTATTATTATTATTATTATTATTATTATTATTATTATTATTATAATAATAGGTAACACAATTGTTTTAAAAGTCCTGTCTCGTGCTTCTCTCACAGGATCGATGCGAACGTGGAGGACACCCAGCTGAACGTGGATGCCGCCCACACGGAGATCCTCAAATACTTTCAGTCAGTCTCCTCCAACCGCTGGCTGATGATCAAGATCTTTCTCGTCCTCGTCGTCTTCTTCATCATCTTTGTCGTCTTCTTCGCTTAAAAAAGAAAAGAGGAAGAGAAAAGCACATCGAATGAGGGGAAGTGAAGCTAAAGCTGGACTAAGACGACATGTCCAGGCGACGTATTTGAAGGACAGACTTCTCTGTCAAAGTGACACTTGGGAGCCGCTCAGATTATAATAAAGACTTTTCCATTAACACAGACTTTCCGGTTGTTCCCAAGCCACAGACTCTGGATCTTAATTGGACGATTCAGTGAAGAATGAAGATGTCGAACTCTGTCCTAATGAAAGAATAAATGATCTAAAATCCCCACTTTGTATAGAGAGAGAGCAAGAAACTGCTCGATATTGTACTTTGACCAATTATTCATAAACATTTAATCCAAATGGCTATAATTTAATGGTTTGATTCTGCAAACTGTCTTTTTAATTTTCTTGTTTACCCCACATCATCCATTATTATTATTATTATTATTATTATTATTATTATTATTTCAAAGCCAAACAACAGGACTGACTGGAGTTTATCCTCAGATAATTTTGCTTCATAGTTAACTTACTTTGCATGACTGTTCCCCTTGTTTCTCAACAATTCTTCACTAAAGGATATTTTTTATTCTGTTATGCTTTCAAAGTTTATTTGCCAAATGGTTACTTGTATAGAACTGTGAGTCAATGCGAAGGCGCTCGCTGCGGTCCAGCATTTCGTGTCTGAATGCACAAGAAGTTAGACAGCTGAAGGGACTTTTCGCTGGTGTAATTCAAGTTGAAACAAGTTGTAAGAAATGTTAAGTTATGTAACATCACTGTTTCTAAATTAAACAGTTTGGTTGTTGGCCATTTTGGCAGGTTGAAAAAGTGAAAATCTGGCACATTCAGTGCTGCAGACTTCAGCATGAGTCCAGTATCTGAAGGATCCAGGGTCGACATCAGTGCTTATGAAGGGGTTCGACTGGTTGTGGAGGCCCACTAATGAAGTGACTCACTCAGCCAGATTCCCTGGAAGTGTCTGGTTGGATGTCACTGTTGTAGTTGCTTCCCCTCTTAATCTATCTCGATGTTATTTAAATGACCACATCTTTTTAAAAAGAAAGAAAACATTATTCCTATTTGTTCCCTGTCTGTTCTTTTTTTTTTTTTTTAGCCAAATGCCTTGACTTCAGTGTATAAAGTGCAAATAGTGATAATGATGTATTGATAAGAAAGTGCATATTAATAAAATGATAATGGGGTGCTGGCTTTCATGGCTGAGATTTTCTTGCGATAAGAGGATTAGGCACCTGTGGTATAATTAGCCATGCTAGGAGGCTAAGACTAGCTAACAGAAGTGCTAAGCAGGTGCAGCTTTGTGTCACATATTCAACACATTCACACCAGGAAGATGGATTGTATTCATATTTATTTACAGAGAGATTTAGATACAAATATTTAGCCTTTTCAACCACAAAGTGATAAAGGTCCATGTAGCTTTCGTTCCTTGTGTAGAAAGGCTTCAAGGCTACTAGACATTTTTAGAAAATGTACACTTAAAGAGATATAAATGGGCAAAAATCCAACAGTCACATTTACTAAAATGTTACACAAATGTATCTATACTTAAACCAAAACACCAAAGACATCTTTGTGGAAAAAACTATGTTTTAACAGCATAGAAGTAATGAGAACATTGTATATTTATTTCCCAGAATGCATATATTCACAATAAAAAAAGATTACAGATGATTGTAGTTATTTCCTTTGCTTGATGATACACTATGAGAGCATCCAACCACACATTTGGTTGTTGCAGCAATACACCGACAGAAATAAATACAGATAAATATAGGAAGTAGCAGAAATAACTAAAATGAGGTACACCAACTAAAATAGTAATGGAATAAAGAATAGAAACTATTAGAGCATTTGGAGACGGATGACATGGCAATGTGACAGTGGTGATTAATAGCAGCAGAGCTAAACGAGCAGGTGATCTGGAGCCAAACTGTGACCGCTTAATATACAGATATGTGGCCTGAGCTGAACTTCCCCTCATCTCCTGCAGAAAACAGCCGTCCTGTCTGTTTTTAAGGGGACAGTTCATGGGACACGTGGGATTCATCAGAAGCTCTTGTCATAGCTGTTTTGTTTTTCAGGAATCTTGACGCAGGTGAAGGTTAGCGATGCACAGCTTCAGTTTGTAGTCAGGCCGGTGGCGTGGCTCTTTGTCTATTTATATCTAGACCTCAACAACTATATACTATAGGACATTTTGTGCAGACATTCATGGTCCCCAGACGATGTATCCTAATGACTTTGGTGATCCTCCGAGATCTCCTGTAGCGCCACCAGCAGGTTGACATTTGTGGTTTTGAGTGAGACGGCATGTTTCCCTCAGGATTCATTTTTAATCACTTCCATCCAACTTTTCATTTGCTCGCCGTCATCGGGTAAAACATTTGATTTGTCTAATACTTTGGTTGATGACTAAATGCCTGTGTAACTCCTAAAATTCCCATCAGCCTCAGCTGTACTTTGTGTTTATTGCTAATGAGCAAATGTTAGCACACACTAATCTAAGATGGTGAACACGGTCAACATTATACCTGCTAAGCATTGAGCTCAAATCACCACTGTGCTCAGTACAGCCTCACAGAGCTACTAGCATGGCTGTACTCAGTCTTGTTGTAACAACTTTGTACATGTCAGCAAAACTAAATGCACATGTTTCAGAATCTTAAAACAACAACAACAACAACAACAACAACGCTTTTGGGATGAACTAAATACTCAAAGTTCATTAGTAATAAGACGGGTTTGTGAAGAAATCATTAAAGCCCACCCACTTTCCTCCGTTTGAAATGATTAGGAACAAGAAACTTTTAGCTTTTAATCTATTCCGTCCCCTTTGTTTACTGAACGCTATCTTTCCTCCTTCAACGTTCCCTGTTTTTCTCTCATCTTTCTGCTTTCCCTCCTTCTCTTACTCCTCATCAGCTCTTCAGGTCCTCCCTCTTTCACCGTCCTCTCACCGTCCTCTCTCCCCTGACTCCCTCACCGCTGGGCACTCTGCTCCAAAGGGCTGATTTCTGGCATGCTCCTGCTCCTTCCCTTCTTCGCCCTGGCCTTGATGGCCTCCTCCTCCCCATCTTCATCCTCCTCCTCGTCGTACCAATCCACCTGCTGCTGCAGATTCCCCCTGGAGCCTCTCATGCCACCGCCCTTGAAGAACTGACCCGAGCAGAACTTGCTGCGGAACGTAACGAAAGAGAGGCTCTTGCTGCGCTGCTGCTTCTCAAAGACGGCGTCCTGAGGCGGCACGTCTTCGTTTCCGTTCACCTCGTCCATGCACTCGTGTAGCACTGAACGAAACAGCCGGGGAACCTCGTGAACCTCAGGCTCCATCTGAGACACCAGCCTCCTGAACCTGCAGGTGGAGGAATAACTGTTATTATTAGTAACAGCCTGATATATAATAACACACACATCTACAGGGTACTTTACAGACTAAATAATACAGAAGCGCGCTACACGTCCGTGCGAGTACTTACGCGGAAGTGCTTTAAATAGTAATGTTCTCGCGAAAATGCATGTGTTTGGGAAGTAGTGAGCATACGACTGGATAAAAGAGACTTGGTTTACACTGCGCGAGTTTTGTGAGAGTTTGTATACGGATGTTTTTATATAGTTTTGCTGTTGTTAAACGCGGCCCCCATTTATTTAATTCATCAAGACTTTTCTCCGTTTTTTTAATTCTTCGTTCACTGTGGAGACATGCGAGAAAAACAAAGATTTCTATTCACAAATTCAAGGTAACACAGGGTGAGTAATTAATGAACAAATCATCATTTTGGAGGTGAAATATTCCTTTAAGGGCGAAGGTGCCACCACCACCAGGTGGGCAGTGCAGTCTTTTTAAAGGGGTCCAGAATCCCTCGCTACGCCCCTGGTAGAATATGAACCCTGATTACACTAAAGTGTGCTGGAACGTGGATGGCATAAACCCAGAATAATGTTATTGAATAATAGAAAATGACTTGTAATGCAAAAGCAGCAAAATAACAGGTGTTTGAGCACAGTTTAAGATCTGCAGGGGAGCTTGTGAATCTCCCCCAACAAATCAATAAAGTTTTATCTATATCCATGATAATACATCATCATTTATTCGTTGAGTATACTTTGTATTAATAATACTCTGAATCTGCAAAGTAGTAACTCAATGCTTCAAATAAATGTAGTGGAGTAAAAAGTGCTATATTTCCCCTCTGAATTGTAGTGGAGTAGAAGTATAAATGAGCATAAGATGGAAATACTCAAATAAAGTACAAGTAGTTCAAATTATAGTTAAGTACAGCTCTTAAATACATTTCCTCCACAGCTAATTAGTTTCTTCTGAGTTTCTCACCTGACGATCAGAGGGCCACACTGTGCAGGAGGGATCTTGGCGCAGAGGTCCTGCAGCTCCAGCAGGTCGTTGGGTGTCAGCTCGTAGTGCTGCTGGGTCGGGGTGGTGGCCAGCCAGCTGTAGTCAGCTGTGGAGGAGGAGCTGCGACGGCGGCGTCGACCCTCTGTTGCCCGCTCCAAACGGATGCGTTCAGTGCGCTTCACCATGGCCCCCATCTCCAACATCAGAGTGTTGGTTACCAACTCCTCAGAGCTGCGCTGGCCGGGCACTTTGGGCTCAAGGGTGAAAACAGCCGACCAAGGAAACATCTGGGAAAGAAGGAGTATGTGGAGAGTTATATCAAAAACGTATTTTATAACTGGACGTGGCATTCACTATACCTAAGTTCATATTTAGGGGTTGTAGTATCGTAGTATATAGTATTTTACACATACAGTATATTGCAGAATAAAGACAAAGACCAACTTTAACACGCGCGCACACACACACACACACACACACACACACACACACACAGACAGACAGACAGACAGACAGACAGACAGACACACCGAACAAGGGTTCATTGTTTTCTGCTATGTTCTTGATTTTATGAATTGTTCCTTGTTTTTTTTATAATCTCATTATTACTTGATGCTTTGGAATTATTGTCCTTGTTACAGTCATGTCAATAAAGCATATTTAATTTAATTTAAATGACAAAGCAAAGGTGAACAAACATTTGGATACCATTAAACATCACCTCAGCAGTCCGTCTGTAGAAGAATATTTTACATTTTGAATGCAAATGATATCAGATGAAGGGACTTAATCATGGCTGCTGTAAATATTCATTAAATTTAAGCTTCCATACTCAGAATCCTCAGAAACACTGATAACCTTCATGCCAGACACATCTTATCAATATAGTCTGTTCAAGTAAAACATGACTCATAATAGAAAACAACTCATGGCTGATCAATACAAACCATGTTTTCTTAAGACGAATGTTATCACTTGTTATTCTCTTGCTCTAAAGGCTCTCATAGAAGTTCAATTATTGTCTTACCGTCATGAAACTGGGTTTACAAAGCTGCAGTGTATTGTCGTCAGACAGAAATCCACCTGTTGTCTGTTAGCAGCCAGATGACCAGCAGTTGG
Source organism: Bovichtus variegatus (assembly GCA_943593645.1). Lineage (NCBI taxonomy): Eukaryota > Metazoa > Chordata > Actinopteri > Perciformes > Bovichtidae > Bovichtus > Bovichtus variegatus. Next base: position 4,131,675 of record CALSCE010009297.1, read on the forward strand.
ACTTGTGACATTCAAAAAAGGATCAAACTCCTCGGACTGGTTGCACACAGCTACCTGACTGCCTTGCTACCCCTGACGGTCCTCGGCAGACAGGCCTCCTACTATAGTGAGGAGCCCGTGAACTGTGTGTGTGAGTTTGGGATTGAGAATAAATGTAATCCTGTATTAATAAAGAGCAAGAGGAGCTTACCTTACATGAGCGTACACCTGGGAGAGGAGTGTGCGACTGACACAACTCAGGTGGGGGGTTTATGAAATATCATGGGATTGTTGGATAATTAAGTTACTTTCATTATAACCACTTTTCTTTTGAACGTGTTTCCCAAATTTAAAGCTATAAACTGTAGCTGTAAACAGAGTTTCAGATTGTGGGAAGGGGAAATAATAGTTTCCTTTCAGATCAAGTATTCACTATTTTTGTATGTCTGCATATCCATATATATTTATGTATGTTTACAGGGTATGTGTAATTGTTGTTTTATACATATTTGTATGTGTATATCATTATTATTGTTGTTTCTTCTGATGTATTTTTAACTTTAATATAGCTCTTACAATTTGTTTTTTATTGGTAGCAGCTGTAGTGTGGTTTTAGTCTTTATTTTATATATGCTATGTATTTATTTTTGTGAATGTTCATCTGTAAAATGCATTGGACTGCCTGTGTTGATGTCTGTGAAGGAAGTAATTCAATCATAACAAAAATAAATAAAAAATAAAAAAGAAGGTTTCAGCTCATACACACAAGCAGGCGGGACACTGTCTTGCTCCAGACAGTCATGTTATTTCAAGCATCATATTTTCTGGTTTCAGACTGTAAGGCGACTGCCATTACACCCAGCCCAGTCCTTGAAAATAACACAGTGCGTGTCTAAAAATGTTCTCCCAGTTCACAGATGATAATCCTTCAGGCACACCTGTGATTAGCTGACTGTTACTATAGCAAAGGTGACATAACTACCCAAGTTATCTCTCTTCCTCACATGTATAAACTCTTGTTTATCCCACAGGCTACCATTTTGTATGCAAGGTAACTGCAGGCTAGTTCCTGGTTTTCTGCACCACTCAGCACTCAGCCACCAAATCCCAGATTACATTCAAATCCAGAGCCTACCTGGAAGAATGAGTGACTATAATGACCATTATAATCTAATTACAGCTGCCGATAGCTGTATACAGTGGATGCTGTTACTGCTGTAACTAAACAGGAACTGTAATGATAAACTAGTGTTTACTGATTAATTTCATGTATTTGAATATTACAAATACTATAATTCTGCACAACAGTAGCTACAATCTAAAGGATTATTTATATTGTTAAAAAATCAAAATAAAAACGTGTAAGATTAAACAGTATATCATTTGTTGTACTACCTATGCAATAGCTGTTAGTGTCTTTTACCAGAGAAACCTAGTTCCATAAATACACGGGCACAGTTATGTTTAAAAATGTTACATGTTGGCAACATTTTACTGTGATAAAGTTGACAGTCTTCTTCTTTTCTTCTTCTGTAACTTTTTCATACAAGAAGGTGGCGCCATTGTCAAAGTGACCTGGAACCAGAGTTTCTGGAATAATTTTTTTTTATGACCCCATAATCTCAAATTTAGTCCACATCTGTTTACGAATGCTAAATACAGTATGTCAACGAGTAGTTGCACTAGGTGATTAAACTTACTTTGTCTTAAGGAATGCAAATATCAAATTTCTGTGTGAAATTTATCTTTGAATTTCATAATATAGTATTTGAAAAACAACCAATGCTGGAAACATGGACAGATTAACCTGGATTAACCCCAGGAGAAAAAAATAGCTGCTGGTTTCCCTTTCCTCCCACTCTGTACATCATCCTGTATTTGTATTCTGAAGCATTTAAAAGCGCCAAGGTAACTGTGTGGGAATTAGGTTAAACACAATGTAATTTAGAAATATGCCACATGTATGCACAGTATCAACAGGAATAAAGGACGTCTTGAAACTAGATTTTCACTCAGGCAAGCACCTCAGAAATAATAGTTTGACAAAACGAAATGAACAAAATAATAAATCTTGATTTGAGGTCCATTTACTAGTTTAGCCAGAGGCTGTTTCTGAGAAAATGGTATATGGCCCTTGAGTTAATAGTTTTTTCTTTTTTTCTCCAAACTACCATAAAGCAATGGTCACTATAAGAACATGGAGCTGTTGGGGCCCCAAACGGTTTGGAGACTAGTTGCCAGCTTTGCCAGGTTATCTGGAACAAGAGAAAGGACATTATAGCCTCCTATATTGCCAATGCACAAATATTCGCAATTAATATTGCTATATCCAAACTTCCACACACATGGTAAATAAATTCCCCGCAGAGACAACAGGTCCACATTCAGACAATATGGTGGAGGCTCTGTGTTGTGATCTTGTAGACTGTAATCTGTTAAATAATAAGTTATGTTGACGCAAAGCGGCTGCGTTGCTTACATGGCTCAGATTTGTCATGAGGTCGCTAGAGGTCATCAGAGGTTCACGCCGCCGCGAGGACTTTTCCCAAAACATTTCCCTGCTACGTCACTAACCCCCACCCCGCCTCGTGCCACAACGACTTTTGTGAGCGGCAAGAGACGCGCGGCATCTTGTTGTCTCAGATATGTAAAGTGTCAGTTAACGTCAGCTGCTAGCTTCGGTTCCGTTCAAAGCGACCCGGTGTGTAGAGAAGAACCGGAGGCCGTGGTTACTTTAAGCGGCGGTGTCAGAGCAGCGTCGCGGCTCGAGCCTCCCGGCGGCGGGCGCTCTTTGTAACTCTAAACTGAATGGTAAGTAGCTTTAGTGTGGGGCTAGCTTGTAGCATCAGTGCTAGGTTGTCAAACACTGAGCACTAACAGCGGATAGAAAAGTCTCAGCCGGTCACGGTGCCGGTTCTGACTAACTCACTAACCTGTTACATTGAAATTCAACTTTTTGTTTTTTTGGAAGTTGTCAGCTGTGTCTTGTTCCGACTGAACCTCGTGATCAGCGCAGGCCAGGGTCCAGCTTCTGATCTCTGCCTCCTCAACTCAAGTAAACCTGCTCTAATTTAACTGAACGCTAACATTTAATAACAAGGGATGATCAGATAGTTTCTGTCATCTATTTATTGTCATAATACCAGAGCTAGAGGAGCAAACATACATGTGTATTGTTTTAGGGTAAGACTTTTTAATAATTATTTTCTGTATGTTGTCATGTAATAAAGCACTGCCTCCTTTATTTATGGAGGTGATAAATCCCTATTATTCTTTAACAGACATGTTATTTTTAGGTTTTACGATAAGCCATTGATGTTTATTATTTGAACAATGTCATATGGCTGTTGACTTTTACAATATGATTATTTTAGGTGTCTACAAGACCTTTTCCTATGGCTGGTTCTTGGGGGAAAAACAATTGAATGTATAAATGTTCGACTTTTTTTAGAGGATATTTTGTAATATCTTATGTCAGATATCGAACATATGTCTACATCCTGTATTAAATATTATATTTAGGCATTTTGCTTTTTATTAGAACATTTAAAGTACATAAAGAGGGGAGAGAGGAGGATGACTTGCCAGAGTCCAAGAAGGGATGTAGCAAGTACATCGTATGTGTCTTAGACAACTAGGTCACAGGACACCTGCCTGTCTCTGTCTTGAAAAGTAAGAGGACTGTGATGACACTAATGACAACAATGAAAATAGATCCAGGATTTACTTATTCTGTCCCTTATTTTATCAATACATTTAAATGTCATTAAACGAGACTAGAAATGAAAAAAATGGTCGACAGAAAATGAATTTGCTACAATTTTGATCATAGATTGATTAAGTCAATTCTTCAGGAAAAAGGCTAAACATTGTCTAGTACCATTCTTAAATGGTAAGATTTGCTGCTTTTGTACTTGTTATATTGTTGTGAATTGTATTTTTAAGCTGATGTTCTGACAAAATAAGTATTTTGAGGATGCTGGCTTAGGCTCTGCGAAATCGTGACACAGATCTTTTTTCGACGGTTTTATGATGTTTTGTTGCCTAAACTATGGAATAATGAAAATAATTTATAGATTATTCAATCTTAAAAATAATTGATAGTTGCAGCCCTAAACCAAATGCAGCTGACTAACCAGCAGCATTAATACAAGCCTCGGCTTGTCAACTAATGAAATCAAACGCTCACTTGGAAGAAGTGCTCCTACAGAAGTCTTTGTAGCCACTCCAGGTGTCATAATGAGAGGCGTATTTCACTAATGCATCTGTCAGTTCAGTATTTCTGCCACTCTTGTTTTCAGGAAGCAGGTAAACGCAGGGAGAAACTCTCTGACTGGAGTTATGGTGGTAATAGCCTTGAGGCAGGAGTGAATGTCAAAACTTAAGTACAGAATTACCATAGCAGGTTTGCTCAAATCAGGCTTTTCTTCATTCCAACACTTTCATTTTTAACTGTGCGTGTGTGCGTGTGCGTGTGTGTGTTTAAAACAATTGCATTGCAATTGTGAGCTAATTCTTGCAAAGAAATGTATAATATAACATATATATGGGAAGGGAATGGATTTATTTTGAACTTCAAGTGCTCTTACAACATTGCAGGCGGACTGTGGAAAACACTGAGTCACAGCTGCCCAGCGGTGACTACCAGCTTTTCTCCCGTGAGGGATCAAAGCCTTAGCAACATAACATATTTAAGACAGGACACACAGCCAGAGACACGGATGATTAAAACATGTTTAGATACACATGGTGTGGATTGGATCCTCTGTCATAACACAGATTGATTTAGATCTCCCTGCACCTCACTTAACAGGCCTGTACTTCCTCTTTGTTTCAGACTGTGGGTGTTGCTGGTTTCTTCACTCCAGCTGCTTGCTCCCATGGCTCCAGGCACTGCTTGATTCTGGATCTGTCAAGCAGGAATAGGACAGGTCAGCTAGCAGATTGTCTCATGGATGCATGCATTTGAACACAAATGGCCATCCCCAGTCCTTGAAAACCAAGTTGCCTTTAGGATTGAAAATAAATGTTTTCTCCAGAGTGTCTTCTTATGCAGCCACACTAAAAATACAAAAATAAAACTTTATTCGTATTTGAGTTTTTCTACTGATGTTATTTTTCCGCCCAGGCAGAGAGAGATGAGCTGGGCTGAGGAGGACTGGACAGTGGGGCTGCCTGGACGGGTCCTGCAAAAGGTGAAGGAGCTGCAGGTCCATCAGGAGCGCCTGTCTAGAGAGAACAAGCAGAAACAGCTGCAACTGGACAACATCCATACGAGCCTCGAAAAACAGACTTTGAAGGTACAAGCAACCATGTTGCAAGCTACATTCAAGTTTTCAAGTAAATGCAACACCATCATGATGTTCGGTGCGACCTTACACCTTGATGCCGCTAACTTCACCATTCCTCGATTTAATAAGAACTCTTTTAGTGGTTGAGCCTACGAGCTCCACTTCTCTGGAATAATCTCCCATTGCACATTCACGAAGCTCTGTTGATATTTTCAAATCAAGGCTGAAAACGCCTCGTTTTTCTGTTCACTATGATCTCGCCTAATTTAACTGGCTGGGTACCCAAATCATTGCCCGTTAAACCATGTTGACAAGTAACCTAGCTACTCCAACTCTGTTACAGTTATACTGTATGATTATTGTTTTTGTTTTTTTTTAATTACTAACCTTAATCTTGTTGTCATATTAACATTATGATGTGAATGTGTGTTAAATCTTACCTGTCATATTGTATGTTTTCTTTTCTGTTTTTATTTTTACTGCGTTGTAAAGTGTACAGAGACTCTCTGGGTAATGCACACTTTAAATAAACTCAAGTTAAAGTATAATCCTGCCATACGTTGTCAATCATCTCTGACAGGATTTGTTATTTGTTTTTGTAATGCAATCCTAAAATATTTACCTTTCCCTCTCCTCGTCCCCTTTCCCTCCCCTGCCAAGTATGATGAGGTGCGTGGGGAGCTCCAGTTTGTGCAGAGAGAGCTCCAGGGTGTTCGAGAGGAGGCCAAGGCAGCGGTGACCAGCAGTGAGCGCCTGACCCAGGAGCTTCAGACCAAGCAGGCCCAAGTGTGCTCTTTGGAGGGCCAGGTAGATGCTGCTCGCACCCTCAGCAACAAACTCAACCAGGAAGTCAAAAGGTTCGGAAAAAATGCCCATTGTACTTTTTTATTGTTTTTCTGTTACGTTTTTAGATTAGAAACTGTAATCATTCTCATGGGGTTAATAGTGCCATATTCAAAGACAAAGCCTGCATCCATTTCATCCGACAATACTTTTTTCATGAACTTTCTCAGTTTCCTTTGCCCACATTGAACTGTTTCTTCTTCTTCTTCTTGTTCTTGCTCTCTCTGTCTGTCTCTCTCTCTCACTCTCTCTCCCTCGCTCTCTCTCTCTCTGGCAGGCTAGAGGCTGAGCTGGAGAAGCTGCAGAACAGCAACAGATCGGCAGATACCGCTCTGTTTTCCACACCCTGCTGGAATACAACCTCGCCCTGGGAATACAATGGTACAATCCTGTAACTTTGTGACTCCTATGTATTCTCTCTGGTGGTTTCTGTCTTTTCACTTATTTATAGTTTGGAAAATTAAACAGAAAAAAGGCATAACTCCCAAATGAGCAGAGAGGTTATAAATAAAGTCCCTCAGCTCCTGTCCTTTCACAACCCTTCAGTCTCTGAGGACTGTTTCTTTTTCCTCTCTTGACAGTAAACCATTTGGGTTCTTCACTTCTGTTGTTTCTGTCATGCTTCAGTGATTAGCCCTTTAGGTACCAATCCAATACAAATGCTGTGTTTTTGCCCTGCAGGGAGCAGAAAGGAGGAAAGGACAGGGCATAAAGATGAAGGACAGAGCGGGGCACTTCACATCCGAGTAAGTACCATCATGTTTTTCTGCTGAGCTATGCACAGGCTATCAATGAGACCCGTGTGGGTTTTAGCTTAAAGCTGTAGTTCTCTAGGTGTAGGAATTGGCTCACTTCATGTCAATTAAACAGAACTTCCTTTTTTCTTTCTTTTTGTGATTTCTTTTTTTAATTTCCTACACTAACTAACTAACTAACTAACTAACTAACTAACTAACTAAGGCTCCTTGTTCAGGCAGCCTGGTTTAAAGGATGAGGCCGACATAATTCTGTGTTTTTTGGAAAGACCAAAATCAACGATGTGTCAGTCCGTCTCTCAATACTTTCCTAACCTGTCTGTGCCTCTCAGCCCATTAGTTTCTACTGAAGATATTTTTAAAATGTCACAAATAATAATAATAAACGTTATTTATAAAGCTCTTTATAAAAACACAAAGTGCTTCACAGAGAGAAAGATAAAATAAAATACCAAAATGAGGTGAAAATTAAGAATAATGAACAAGAAAATTGAAAAAACAAGAAAATAAACAACTCAGAATAAAATCAGAAAATGCTTTACTGTACAAGGATGTTTTTAGAAGAGACTTAAAAGAAAGACACTGACTCAGACAGCCTTTTTTCCAAGTTCCTCGTTATTATAAATATGTAGAACTTCAACAAACTTATTTACATGGATAGATGGTAATAATGATAATAAAAAGTAAAAAAGACTTAGTTAAAAATGAATACAAACAATAATACTAATATAGTAATAGTAATGATAATAGTAATAAATAAAATTAAATAAAAGAGAGATGACTGGTAATATCTAATAATCTATGTATTAGTTAATTAAAAAATAAATAAGTAAATCAATAAAAATCTAATAATAGAAAACTCAATTTACAGTACAAACTTATCCTTAATACAGGTTTTATAATTTGCACTGCTAAACTCCATTATAGTGTACTGCGTTTGTTTACATGTCAAAAAGAAAGAAAAAGATAAAACTATTGTACCTTTACTCTTCACACCTGATCTGTGACTTTTCTCTCAGCTTCAACACTCGGTCTTATGTTCAGAAAGTGTTTGTCATAACTACAAATATGTGGCGCGGCTGTACAGACTACAGAGTGTAACATGTTCTTTCTAGTTTGACCTCCTGTGCAGGCTCACAACCTCCTTTTTCTCTTTCCTCTCCTCCCTTCTGCAGCGGCTCCAGTTCCCCGAAGTCGGCACAGCCTCGTTACCACGTCAACAACCCAAGAACACACCCCACCGCCACCCGTCCGACCAATCGGACACCTTCTCCACTCCCTTGGCTGCGTTTCCGTGGGAACGGGATGACTCGAGGCCAGCAGCCAGGAGACCGTCCCTGAGCTCTCCCCAGACGCCCTGCGCTGATGTCACCAGTCAGTCGGAGCAGAGGCTTTGTGGGAAGGAGACGGACCACAGGACGGAGCCAGACAGTGAGTGATGTCCAATGGTCACTGTGGTAATGTGGCACGACCGGGTGCCATTTGTACTTTGAAAAGATAAAGATACAGCTCAGCCCGGCAGCCTGTCTCCTAAAGCAGGATTCATTAAATTATCTGGATAACTGTACTAAGTAAGACTTTTTTATTAAATTTTTTATAATCAAAGCTTCTATAAGTGCGTATTTCCCCTTTGTTTTCGGCAAGCGGGAGAGCAAACAGTTTTTCGACCAAAGTGAAAATGTTGTTTATGAAAGACTATAAACTGCAACAGATATGGAAAAAAATAAATAAATCACAAGAGTCATAAACAATCCTACACAGAACAGAATAATACTAATAATATTAGTGTAGTCTAATCTTAATCTGCAACTGTGTATTTAGAATTCCAATGCCAAAGTTGTGAAGGAAGCTTTGAACTATTGCGTACACCCTTACATCTTTGACACAAATTAAAGTTAAAAATGTCAGAATCCCAGTATAGAAAGGATTTCAACTCAAATGGGGGGGGGGGGGGGGTGATTGAGTGGGTGGAGAGTAGGGATGTCAAGAAAACCGATACTTTGGTACCAAGTCATGACATACTATCTGTTTTGGTTGTTGGCTATGATGGGACTGCCCTAACTAAATCGGCAATGTGACCCTCCCGAATCTCATGTACTCTGTATAACCTCAACAACACTTGTTGCATAACGGGTTCGTGTAGAAATCACTGGCTCAGCCGGGGACTCTTCTGTTTGCTCCCAGGCCAGCTTCATGATGTAGAGTGGCTCTTCGTACACTTTATAATTGTGACATAACACTCCTCCCCCGGGAGTGTTTGTTCAGAGGAGGAAGGGGACTGTTCAATGTGAAACAATAAAATGCTTCTTTTAACTGCTGTGGTACAGAGGGGGAGGGTTGGTGACGTGCTTTCATTTTGTAGGATTTTTGCTGCCTTTTTTTTAAATTATATTCCTCTCCACTGTAATCCTTGAAGTCAATACGTTGCAAGATTTTATTCAGGACAGTAGGTTGTTTTTTTAATTAGTTAATTGTTTTTTGTGTTAAGGCAAGTGAATATGTTGATAATGGTAATAATTATAGATAATTCGTTGTGTAACAGCTCTTCAATTAAAACATTGAACAGGGTTGTAAAATGAGAGGAACAGGTAAAAAGATACAGGACAGCATGTTGAACAGACATTGATTTCATCTCTGGCTTTGAAACTCAGCAGCCTGACATCCACAGGCTTCGTGAAAGTATCATACAGAGTGACAGCAGCTGTGGGCGTCAATGAGCCAGTCTGTATGGATTGACCCCTTTAATGATGAGCTGTGTGTTGCTGCTGTGTCGTTGACTGTTGGTGGCCAGTTGTAAGACATCAACGTATTCTTGCTCATAATGGCGACGCTCATTTAGGGGGGAAAAGAGTAAAAACATGTGTTTTCTAAGTATTTCCTCTCCCCTGTTGTCTTTCTGTCGCTCTCCGCCCACTCATTCCCCTTTCCCCCATTTAAAGTTGAAATCCTTCCCCTCTACTGGGATTCAGATATTGTTAACTCTAATTTGCGTCAAAGATGTAGGGCTGTACCAAATATTTCTTGGCTTCATTCAAGGTCAAAGGTCAGACCTCACAATATGTTCAACAACATATCTACTAATCATAACAGGACTTAATGTCCCTAAAGAATTGATTTCCTGTTGTCCTTTCTCTTAGTCCTCAATTGATGGTTTCAATCTGCATTGAAAATGTTGTTTCTGTTTTTAAAATTGTCTTAGTGGTGTACTTAAAAGGTGTTCTGGTGAGCTTTATTAACTGGTATGTTTCTGTGTGTCTGGTCAATCCTCCAGCATCTTTATCAGTAGCGCGGAGTCGTGTGTCTGCTCTGGAGGAGGAGCTGTGTGCGAAGGCCGGGGCGTTAAAGTCTTTTCAGAATGAAATGGTGCAAAGCAAGAAGGAGATGGCTGCCAAGGAGCTCAGCCTGCAGAAAGCACGCAACGAGCTCAGCCTGGCACACACACGCATGGCCCAGGAGAGTGAACGGGTAAAAACACCCACTGTCACAGCTGATACAAGGGGGAGGCCACTGCTAATATGCTAATATTAATACTACTTCTTCTACTTCTACTACTGGAAACAAATGTGTGTCATACCAGTGCTAAGGTTCTTTTATTTCCCGTAAGCCCTGCCGTTTTGTAACAAAATAGGTGTTTTCCTCATTTATCAAAATATTTCTCTTTGACTTTCCTGAAAATAACAAACATGTTATATTTGACTTGTTACACAATCAGTTATTATCAGGCACTTTGAAAAGGTTGAGCTGGAAAGAAACGGTGTCCTTGTTCTGTTCTGGGCTGTTCAACAATCCAGCTGATATTTTGTGAAATCTAACCTTTTGGCAAACAATGTACAATCCTCGACATTGTAGAGACTGTATGAGGCTGCCAATTCTCCCATTGTCTCGTTTGTTATGAGTAACTATGCAAAGCTCTCAAAGTGTTAAGTGCTTTCCTGATGTTAGAATGTCAAATGCAGAATCAGCATCACAAGATAAAAAACCAATATAACGAATGTGGCGTCAAGTGACGTTCATATACAAAGACACAAACATGGCCACAAAGTTGTCTGATTGTCAATTTGTCTGTGTGTGTGTGTCTGTGTGTGTCTGTGTCAGGCATCAGGAGCTGAGCAAAGGCTGAAGCAACTACAAGAGGAGCTGAAGTGTCAGAGGCAAAATGCAGAGAGCAGCCGACTTCAACACCAACAACGCTCTAAGGAGCTGGAGAAACAACATCAGAGGGTGAGATGGATGGATGGGTGATATGGTAAAAT
>CALSCE010009297.1:4143969-4158969 GCA_943593645.1 Bovichtus variegatus
ATGTGTGTGTGTGTGTGTGTGTGTGTGTGTGTGTGTGTGTGTGTGTGTGTGGCCTCCAGGACGTGACGGAGCTTCAGAAGGAGAGGCAGTGTCTGGAGAAGCAGCATCAGCAGGAGGTGAATAAGCTCAACCAGGAGCTCCAACAGGCCAGGACGCTCCACAATGCCCTGCAGGTCCAGGCTGACAAGGTAAATGCACACACAAGGTATATGCACATAATCATACACATTAACAAGCCGATGCTGTTTCATACAAATACATTTACCAAGATAAAGTGTTTTAATTCAGATCTGTGTCAACACTGGAAACTGGAGCATATTGTTTATATTTTGGTTCATATGTCTGCTCTGTTTTTTGAGCCATTTCCTGTTTATCTTTCCTGCTTTCTCTGTCTATCTCCCTTCTCCTCCCTACCTCTCTATTTTTCCTGGGACTTGTATTATTTAAACTCAAGGTCAATAAACTTATCTCGCTTCTTCTCCCGCACTTGCTTCATGTCCTTGTTGTTTTCTCTCTCACTCTTTGTTTCACTTTCTTGCCCTCTGTGTTTCTGTTTTCTTTTTACCCCCCCCCACCCGCTGTCCTCTCCGCTTCGTCGTCCTCTCCTCTCAGTTTCTCCCCAGTGGAAAGGTTGAGCAGTGAAGGTAAAGACCGCATGACTCTGTTTGACAGTGCAGAATGCTTTGATTATGGAAGCGTGGAACAGACTCATAACTTGTGTGTGAGAAGTAGTCAAGAGTTCGTAGTGAGCGAGGCGTGAAGGCATGGCTGCGGGATGAGGGTGCAGATAGAAGGAAGATTTGTATGAAGGTGTGTTCGGACAAGTTGCATGAAGATAGAGCTGGAGGAGTGTGTTTCTGCTTGGAGACATGGTGTTGTAATCATTTTTTTTTTCTTTTTCTTTGGATTTCATTGACATGAAGGAATGCTGTGATATTATCAGCAGAAAAGTAATAATACATTTAATCTCAAGGGTGAGTTTGTTGACACGTACAAAAAAAAAATCCTATGCTTTTAGACATGGTTTAAAGTCTTAACAATGAGCATTCATTCAACTTAAAACCTTACTGTAAGCCCTTTGTAAACCCCACAGATGTTAACGTGGTGTAATCTGACAAGGCTCCAGAGAGTAAACACAGATTGTGTCTAATCAAATCAATCTAATGTGGCACACAAAATCAGACTCAACTGCTGATAGTGCATATTTCCTGTGACCAATTTACACAGCTCTTTGTGGAATTTGTGTTTTCCATGTTTGCACAAGCATTCAGTTTCACTCTACTATTAACAGTCCCTGCAACTTCAGTAGTGTAATGAACTTACTTAATCAGAAAAGCAGTAAAACTGGTTAAACGTATGACATGAACTTCAGTCACTAAAATGATTGTTCTTCTTAGAATTATTGGGTAAATTAATATTATAGAACAAAGCCCATACTAGTGGCAGAAGTTATTTTATTAATGACATCCAAAAAAGTTTATCTTTTTAAAAGACAAAGCCTTAAGACGTTACATTACATTACATTATGTAATGAATTTCCATATTTGATGGTCTTAAAACAGCATTTTCTGCCATTTTTGCATGAAAATGTACTTTAATTATTAAAATAGAATCTATCTTTATCACCTTGTTCATTTTTTTTTATGTACACTGTATTACTGTACTGTACATGTTGCTATGTACAAAATTACATTAAAGTAGCATCAGACACAAAAAAAAAAGAATCTAAAAAGGCTGTAGAAAGTAACCGTTTGTTGGTATAGTAAATGTAATGCGATTACTAAAATTGGATATACAGAGCTCTACAATAACGCTACCTTTAACACTGTTCACGTGTACCATGACATGAGAATTTTATATGAGCACTGGTGGGAAGCCGATCCGCTTGTAAATCTTCCTCACTTTCCCCAGAGAGGTAGACGTTAGCTTATGCTATTGATCACTGATTGCTCTCCTGCTTCCTGTTCCCTTCACTAGTCCTGATTCCTGCACCTACAAAAGCAGCCATTAATTTCTTTATTTCTTCTTTGTTGTTTTTACCTCCAACAGTCATCGTTTTTTCTTATACCCTTTCCCTTCGATCTTCTTTGATTTAATTTTCCCTCTTTTTATTCAGCTACTGAGTCATGATATCCTCCATTAGCTGTCTCTACAGAAGCAGTCGCTGGACAAAGAGTTGGACTCTCTGAAAGCGAAACTAAAGTGGACGGAGGGACAGCTGCAGGAGAGCCAGAAGAAAGAGGCACAGACACAAGCCAAATTGACGGTAACACACACACACACACACACACACACACACACACACTAGTGATGGTCCTGAGACTAGTGAGTCAGTGTCTCACTTTATTGAATTATTCATTAGCTGAGCCGTGGGTATATAAAGAACTCCATACATTTTTAAACAACATCTTAATGTGCCATATGCCAGTGTAAGAGTTTCATAATAAATTATCTTTAAATTAATTGCAAGTAAATTGTGGCTTCTTCAATCATCCAGCTGCATTATGAGGTTTTAATAAAGGTGTAAACTGAATTAGACCCAAGCTCGGCACAGCCACACTGCAGAGGATAATAAACACTCCAGAGAAGTTTGTTTGTGGCTGTTCATTACATGTTTACCAGCTTGTAACATCAGCATTAATGCTGCCCTGTCTGTGGCTTGTTTGTCTGTGGTTTGATGTTATTGTGACACTGTTTATATTTAGCCGTCAATACAAAGCTCTTACAAGTCATTTTGTTCCTTATCTGAAAGTCTGCACAAATACCAACATCCCAAGTTCAACAATGAGAATGAAATAGTTATTAGTGGCTTAGTTTTAAACTGATCAATAGAAATAAAGGATGTCTCATCATGGAAATACATCTGGTAGACATGGTGTAGAGAGGCTGATGTCGAGGTTTTAATGACAACAGACACACGTTTCACAATGCTGTCTCAAAACAGACGGTTGTTATGGATAATAAAGGTTCAACTGAGAACTCCAACTCATCTGACTATTACCCTGGATTCAAATCACCTTATTTGCATATTTTACCCTCCGATTAGGAAGCGCTGCGTGAGGCAGAGGGTGTGGCAGTGAGTCTGGAGCAGAGCAGGAAGAGAGAGCGAGCTCTGGAGGAGGAGGGGAGGAGACTGGCAGAGGAGCAAGCCGACGCCCTTCGTCTTCTCAAAGAACTGCAGGGTGAGGAGTGAGATGTGGGTGGGCGAGAGGACAAACACAAAAGATTTATCATATGATTTTCGCATTAGCATTATCATTTTGGCAAAGGTGTGAGTCTTTTAAAAAAAAATATATATATAAAAAATATATATATATATTTTGGAAGTGAAAATACAGAAACTCTGACCCTTAATGACAAATATGTCCCCATTGAAACCCAGTTAAGTTTATTTTAATAAAAAAAAACAACAGTGGCATTATGTAAACAAACTGGCATTCAAAGGGTTAACATTCTGACTGCTAATAAATATTTGCTTGTGATGATCAGGATGTTTGTTAAATGTTTGGCTCAGGGAAAGTATGATATCTTTTATGGCAGTTTTTTGATGCGGACATTTCTGTCCTCTAAGGACTTTAGAGCAACTTCTTTTTCAAGTGAGACACAAGGGTTAAGTGGACGAGCCCTAATGAGTGCTGGACATTAATGTGTACAGTACATGCCATGTTAATTCCCCTCTAACCCAGAAGTCTCTTATCCCAGTGCTGCCCTCTGCTGGTCAATGATGCACCATCCTTTTTCTCTGTTACTACACACATGTGGTCATTAAAAAAAATAGATAAGCTCTTTACTGCTTTTCCTCCAGCCTATTGTTTCTTAGTGCATGTGTTGTCTTTATTTTAAAAAAAATGTATTATTTATTCTGCTGTTTGTATTTCTTTCCTTTTCATCTCCAGAGCAAAAGGCTGTCCCAGCAGCCCCGCTACAACCTGTCCAGTTTTGCCCTGTTGGACAGAGTTTCTCCCCTCAACCTTCTTACTCTCTTCATTCTCGACCATCAACTCACATCAAGAGGCCTGGTGAGCAGAAGAAGGAAGAGGACTTGGAGACGAGAAGGGCAGAGATTGCAGCATCTTACCCCTCAGACAGAGAGCCAGGAGAAGGCATTGATGCAGAACACATCACTGACCGTTTCTCCCCGGACTCTGAGTGTTTACAAAGGGGAGGACATAGAAAAAACAGTAAGGAGAAGGAGATCAAAAGTAGAAATGAGGCGATAGAGAGTGACATCTCTGGGACAAACAAGCACTCCACATTTGATCAAGTATTGTGTAGTTCCTCTCACTCTGCTGCTGGTACATCCACCAACACATCCATGGATGTTGATCAGTGCAATTTGAAGCTCTCTGCTGAAAAGACTCCTTCTCTCAAGGGCTCTGAAGACCTCAAGAGGGAGAATATCGCACTGCGTTCAGAGCTACAGGATGCACGTGAAGAACTGCAGAAACGACTTGAGGACCTTGAAGCCCAACGACGAGCAGAGGCAGAAGCCAGAACCCGGCTGAAACAACTCGGTAAGAAACGTGCCAGCCAGGCTGTAGAGAAGGACGAGCAGGACAAGGAATGGAGGGCACAGCTGGAGAGTGAGAAGGCTGAGACGGAGAGGTTGAGGAAGGCTATGGCTGCTTTGGAGACAGAGCTGAAGAGAGGGAGGGAGGAAAGAGAAAGGAAGGAGAGAGAGGAGCATGTGGAGGAGAAAAACAAAGCCCTAGAAGACCGGGAGAGTGAAATGATAGAACTTAATATCCAGCTAAAGAAACAGCTGTCGGAGGTGAAATCCCAGCTGGCTTTAGAACAAGAAGAGAGAAAGAGAGAGGAAGATGAGAGAAGGCAAATAACAAAGACGGACATAGATGTAAAGAAGGAGCTGAGCGCGAAACTGGAAGAACTTCAAGCTGAATTGGAAGAACTGAAGCGCAGCAGAGAAGAAGACTCACTGGAAGAGGAGAAACTCTCAGTCGCCAACAGCCCGCTGATGTACCTGAGTCTCCATGATGATGAGCTCAACTCCAACATCGTCAAGCTCCTCCCTTCGCCAGAGCAGCACCTTCTCTTTTGCCAGTCCACCAACAAACGCAACATGCTGGTGTCCCAGGCCACAGCTGATCTCATGATCCAGGATGAGCGAACCGTGATAGATCCTGAACACTCACCTCTGTGCCAAGAACGGCAAACTTCCTCCGACCTGGAAGACGACAGACAACGCTATCTGGGAGGGTCTTCCATGTCAGACCACATAGGGTCAGTTTCTGACCCCAAGAATGTTGAGCCTGCCTCCTCAGACCTGTCAAAAGAGGTAGAGCGCCTGCAGAAGGAGAATACAAAAGAGACAGAACGTGCTAACCAGTACCAGGTTAAACTGGAGGCCCTGCAGAGCCAGGTACGTAATGGTGGATAAACACTTTAGTACATTAAGTGTGTCCAGCCAAGTTAAAACTATTTATATTGAGAAGATGCAAAGAAAACTATTACTATATACTGAATCATAACGCTTGAATTGCGAGTAGTCAACTCAATCCAAGTATCACACATCTGTTACTTATGACTTTGATACTTGGGTTTCTATAGAAGAATGCTGTTGTGACCCCTGAGTAGGAAAAATAGTAGGACAGCATTTAAGTCATAAAAGGAAATGTATCATACTCTGTTCTTGCAACAATCCAGATAATGATATAATAATATAATATTTTCTAATGTGCAGAACCTCCAGAAAATAGAAACACATATACTACAATCAAAAAGATGAATAGTACAACTAAAAAATATATTGCATTCTATTATTGCAACAACCTGATAAGTGACCAAATCGAATTGCACACTAACAGAACCGCCATAGAAAATGAATCAATAATACCAGTCTGTATTAATATAAAACAAGACAATTCATTATTTAGGCCCCAGGATACTCGGCCTGTAAGTGGTGAGAAAACACAAGCCACAAACCAGGGGACACGGCCAAATTGAGATGTTTTAAAAACCTAATAGCTGATAGAATAAAAGAAATAAGCATCCGTCCTGATGGAAGCAAATACTCTTTGTGTAAATGGCACTGGGAGTCCAGTAAGATACCTGAGCTTTCTTTGTGGCCCTGACTTAGAGGTGGCAAAGATCATTTAAATGTACAACAGTGACTTTATGGCATGTATTCACAATTTTTTCCTCTTAGAGTTTTGGTTGAGATTTGCAAATCAACAGATATCACCAAATGTTTAAACTGAGACTTGGTTACTTCTTTGGTTTGCCTTTTTTAAAATGTGCCGTGTAGCTCTTTTTACAACACAGTAAAGCTTTGACTGTAGTGGCTTGTTCCTCGTTTCTCTTCAACACTTTCTCTATTTTTCTGTCTTTTTTTTCATTTTCTTCTCAGGTGACACGTCAGACAAAGCAGCTAACCATGGCCTTTGAGAAGCAGAGCCAGCACATCTCTGGACTTCTAGTTGAGCTGCAAGAGAAGGAGAGCGCCCTCCTCAGCCGGGGAGAAGAACTGCAGCAGCACAAGCAAGAGCTGGATGCGCTCAAGGCCGAAAAAGAACCCGAGGAGAAAAGAAGAGACCAGACTGTGATCAAAGAGGTGGAGAATGGAGAGCGAAAAGATGAGGGGTCGGTGGAGTCAAACCAGGAAAATGAGTGTGCCGTCAGCGTCCTCGCAACAAACTCACTGACAGGCAGAGACTCTGATGCATGGAGAGATGCAGGTCAACGAGAGATCGTGACTAAGAGTAACCATGACTCTGCGGGTGTGATGGGTGACACGCAAGCTGGGGGAACAGCAGACGTGGTCGCAGAACTGCTTGCTCTCCGATTGGAGAATCGGCTGCTGAAACAAAGAGTAGACGCCGTGACTGTTTCCGACTCCAGTAAAGACCAAGAAGACTCAGTCAAACAAAGTCAAAACACAGGAAGTGCTGCTCTGTCCTGCTTGGAGAAGCAGAGGTCACCTAGTGTGCCGAATGACATCAGCACTGACGCACGGCTGCAGGATGTGAGCAGGAGCGAAGATGAAGGAGATTTGGAAAGGGAAGATGGGAGGACTACAAAGGCTGAAGAAGAGGTGGAGGCGTTGTCTGAGCTCCAGATCGACCGCCTACATCAACAGGTAGTGACGGTGTACTACCTCTTAACACAACAATGATGTGACGTGTCTGAAGGGACAAAAATAGTTGAAGTTGACAATAAAATTAAGTATATAATTGAGTTTATGATGTACATGTTGTTGGTCTTCACTGGGAAACTGAATTCATGTTCTTCCTTTTGAATTTAATAGATGTTCAGTATATTACATCATTAGAGGAAGACACTAATTCAATAATTAATCAATACATTTTTGTGTAGTGCATGTCTGTCCGTCCTGGGAAAGGGATCCCTCCTCAGTCACTCTCCCTGAGGTTTTTCATATCCGCTGTCATGTTCTAAGAACAGAGGGTGTCTTATATATAGATTGGAAAGCCTCCTGGGGAAAATTTGTAATTAAGTTATATTGAGCTATATAAATAACATTTCACTGGTGTATTAATAGTGTGGAAAATTAGTATTGAAACAGTTTATTCAGAATCAATATGTATCGTAAAAAAAACATTTTTGACGACACTTATTAATTTCTTTTACATCAACAAACAAGTTTTCCCAGTTTCTGCATTACCTTGTAAAGATTGACTAGTATATTATTATTCTGTTTTTCTTAAGTGAGTTTTATGTGGAACGTCAGTTTGAGTCCGTCTGTCCTGTCCTTCCCCTCCTGTCCAGGTGGAGGAGCTGCAGATGAGGCTACGGGCTCTCTCTGCAGAGACCCAGCAGCAGGCTGAGGAGCTTGTTATGTGGAGACTGGCCTCCCAACCAGCCCCAACATTTGACCAGTCTGAGACCCAGGACCAGATCTCTGCTGTTAGACAGTCCCAGTCAAACCAGCAGCAGACTGATGAGATGACCCCGAGCCAGGCGCCTCCCCTGGGTATCCAGGAGAGCCCTGGTCATGTGATGGTCGTCAGAGAAGATGAGCTATTCCTCTCCTGCTCCTCCAACAAACTGCAGGGCCGCATGTTGTTCTCCAGGTAACACACTCGTACAAGGGCTAGAGAAGCCATGACAAATATGGCAACAACTTACATTTGAAGCTGCGTATATGTAAAGTGATAAGGTATATATGTACAGTTTGATGTACTATATCTGTACAGAGGCTTCTGTTGTCGTCTTTTGTGTAAGCTTTGAATTAACTTGCTTTGTTCTTGTTTCCCCACAAGAATTCAGAACGGCAACCTCCCTGAACCAAAGAGTCTCCATCCCTCTAACAAGACTGCAGCGCTACATGAATACAATCAGGACACTGCCACAATTGACAAGGTGATTTTATCTTTAATCATCACTCACTTACATACCAGACCACTATATGTGTTTTAGGCTCTTTATATCAAGGTTTTTTATAGAATATTTTAGTAGAAATCCCTTAGTAGCGCTATAACTGCAATCCATTTAGAAGGAATTCTCATAATTTACAAAATTTCCTTGGGAATAACTGACTGGGTTGAATTGGTGCACTTCAAATGAAATAATTCTAACTCACTACAGTGTAACCCAGAGTCGGTGTACAGATGAACATGCAATAATGACTGAATATTGGGGATGTTTAGGTAAAGCTGTTCTTTCAGGAAAATGATTATTTTCCCTATACTTGGTACCAAATTACAGTCCTTTCTAAGAAACGTCCTATTAAATTATTAGGAGCTGTAAAATAAATAGTTTTTTCGTTATTCCTTCAAAACTCAAAACACCTGCCTGTACTCGGTACTTTTCTTTACTTGGGGAAAATAAAGAAAAATGCTTTAGTTCACGTTTTGACTTACAATTAGTGGGCACATGTTTCTGATTACATGCAGGATTAGGCCTGAAGTTGTTTTGTGTTTCTCTTGACTCAGGAATCTGAAAAGGAAAACCAGGAGATCAACATCTTGCGTCAGTCAAATACCTGTCAAACACATCTCAAAGAGAAGAGCGATACTGAAGTTATCCAAATGTTCTCTGAGGCGGGTCCACCACTTGCAACCAAAGGTTCCCACAAAATCTCAGGACAGAAGCTGACCAAATCAGCCGAGTACGACACGGGGAATCCTTCTGACGCCAAACCAGATGCTTTCACAGCAACCAATGAAATAAACACAGCCACTGGTTCCTCAGACAGATGTGTCAGGACAGAAATGAAAAGTGTCAGCAGTCAAACCGAGGAGAGTTTGTATCCTCGCAGTGCTCCAGCAGCCTCTGAACTCCACTGTGCATTCACACAGACTGAGGAAGAGGAGGCGGGAGACGAAGAAGAGCTAGTGGAATCCCCTCCTGTCTCTCCTCTGCCATTATCTGAGAGAGCAGAGTTAGGAGTCAAAGTGTTGTTTTCGGGTTCCTTCCCCATCCCAGCTGACCCGGCCCGTCTGGCTGAAAGAATCCGCCGTAACAGGACGCAGCTGTCAGCCGCCTTCGACGACACCGAGTATGAACCTTATGGACTGCCGGAAGTCGTCATGAAAGGTAACTTCATAAGCTGTACATTTGTGAGGTGAAGAAAAAAGAAGAAGAAAATTGACGATGGAAAACATCAGGCATAATTAAGTAAAGAATAATTTTACGTTTGTGCAGAATTGGTTTGTGTACAGTTAGGTCTGTGTTCGGAACTGCATACTATTCATACTTTGTATGGCGTAAAATGTTATATTTAGTGCGTTCCAATTGCATAGTATGGAGGTTTCTGTACGTGAAAAATGCCTGGATGTATACCAGATTAGCAAGGATTTCTGAGTATAAAACATGAGCTTATGGACATACTCAACCGCCCCAAAATGCATTGCAGCACTTCAGACCAATGGCAGACTGTGAGGCAGACGCTTTAAATAATTAACCATTGGATAAAATAATTACGAATGGCGTTAAGGTACAGTTAAGAAGAAAGTTGTAGGAGCTTCTTCCTCTCTTTATTTTTGTGCTTTCGTGCTTTGTCCTTCATCTGCTTTCCCCTAATCCTCTTATTTATTCCTCCGTCTCACCCGCTTCCCGTCCTGCAGGTTTTGCAGACATCCCCAGTGGTCCCTCGTGTCCCTACATTGTGAGAAGAGGTTTGTTAGGGACAACTGTCATACCTGTCCCTCAGAAAGACCCGAGACAGGAGGAGGAGACGGATTAACACAGCTACAGGTAACCTCCAGAGACACTGAGAAAACTGATGTAGATTTCATATATGTCTCAATAAATTCAAATTATATGCTGATTATTAGTAACTATTACTTTTACTTTACTATTACTTTACATACACTACACTTTTTTTTTTTTTATAGAAAAAGACGAAAAAGAACATTGTTAGTTTTTCTCTCTGTAGTTTCTAACTTTCCCGACCAGTTTCTGAGCCAGAGCCTCAAGCCCGTTTGTTCCCAAATAAATCTTCAAAAACAGAGAATGCAACAGAATGGCTCATCGATACTTGTCCGTCGGATCAATTCATTATTGGTTTTGGGCTTTTGATAGGAATTGCGTACAATAAGAATATCCAATTTCAAAGGAAAAAGCAAATTCCCAAACACACTTTTATCGCCTCTGCATTGATTGATTAAAAAAGAGTTGATGTTTCGATCACAAGGAAAAAAATAATAATGTTTGATTTGATTAAGACTGATGATTTTGACTCTTATCAAGACAAAAGATAGTCTTACTTTAGTAGGTTTTTGCCTGCTGGTTGTCTACAGATCTGGTGGGCAGAAGTGATCGCTGTGGCTTGACGATGAACCTCAGTGATGGACGACTGCAGCGATACAGGGACACTCCGGTCACCAGCAGCCTGAAGCCCTTCGGACCTTCAGACCAACACAGGACCAGTTTAAAAGGTTCTGCTATCACGCATGGGCTTCTGTAACGTGTGTGTGAAGGTAACTTGGCCTGCACTGGCAGAAAAAACACTTCCACTGTGGATTTAAAATGTCTTAATGATCACTAGTTTATCCACTAATTGCTGCGTGGAGACTTTGCTCTCCATCACAATGCTGTCACTTTACACCCACCTGTATATCTAGGTACAGAGGTAGTGATTAAGTGATGTTTGTTGATTTATTTGAAGTTTACAACCACTTTTCCAAAGGGACTGTTTAGTTTTTCATGTCTCAGCTTATGGGTCTAGCTTCAGCCTACTTTGAATGAAACAGTGCCTAGGTGATGCTTTTCTAAATAAGTGCTTGTCAAGAAAAGTTTGACTTATTTTCCAAAAAGGGTGAAGCCAAGAGAAACCTTTTGTGAAAAATGTGGTATTTTATTTTTATTCTTTTTTTTATTTTTATTTTTTTATATCCTTGAGGTGGCTTATTTATGGACACTTGAATGTGTTTTAGTAGAAGGCCGGTGTTTACAAAGAGCTGTGTGAAAGCATAGTGAGCGCGTGTGTGAGACCTCAGCTGTGAATATGGACATGTGTGTCCTCTTTTTGACGTTACCATTTGTATATGTGTGTGTGTGTGTGTGTGTGTGTGTGTCTCTGTGTGTGTGTGTGTGTGTGTGTGTGTGTGTGTGTGGGAAAGAGAGAGGGCCGAGCACATGTCTATGACTCAGTCTAACCTGTGTTGGTTTCCGCTCCATGTATGGTGATGCACACTGCGCTCCCTCTCTCCTCCTCCTGCTGCTTTGCTTCTCTGTCTTACACTAACAAGCACTCAGTGGTTGAATAAACCAAAAAACTAATCATTTGAAGCTTTATTTTAGTAGCAGAGCATACCGATAATTTCAGTTGGTTTATTATATTTGATCAGATATCATTTATTTGAGTGATGTGACTGTTTTTCATAGATTTTGGTTCTTGCACATTTGTTACTTTGCCATAGACAACAGTAGCCCACATGTACACTGTAGATTTTGTAGATATGTTTGGAGTTGGTGTACAGTTTGTGTTATGCCCTATAACAGAGGATCTCATTACTTTGCTTACTTACAAGGTTTGACCCGTGAGTTAAAGGATAGGTTCACATTTTTTCAAGTCTAGGGCTGCACAAAATATTGTTTAAGCATCAACATTGCGATGTAAATACGTCACATCGCAGGACGTGCAACGTCAAGTAAGGCAAATGAACTCAAACACTTTTTTGCAGCTTAATGCAAAAGGAAAACTTGCACGTCTAATTTTTATGACTTATCTACAGGAGAAGTGAGGCTATGCATGCACAGCAAACCTCCAATCTCAATCATTCTTAATTAAACAAGCAAAGCAGGCCCCACTAGTCACCTACCAAAACCTGAAAATGAGGGATAAAACATAGAAAAACCCAGAAAAGGAAGATTTGGTTGCTAAAAGAAACCAGACAAATATTTCGGCTACAGAAAGGATAATGTTGACCAAATACAGGCACTTTGTCGTCATCCGGTGAAAATCCCTTTCAATCTTAAAACTGTCTCTTGCCTAACATAAAAACTTAAACAGTCCGAGTTGGGCCTGGTCATACTCAGAACAGTGGTACAGCTAAATTAATCTGTGTGCAAAATATTTGGTCTATAAACTTGGTGATGTAGTGAGTATACTGAGTCAGTCAGTCACAATACGCGTGTTTCCAGCCACCTGTTTTTAAGCATTTTCAATTTGCCCATTAAAAAAAAAACAAAAAAAAAAAACCTGAAATATTGCAAAAATGTTTTCAGGCTTGGCTGAGGTGGAACGGTTGGTGTATTGATAGAAGGCAATAAAAATGTGACAAAGTACAACAGAAACAGCTTTAGTGATTTAAATGATGATGATGTGCATAAAGCATGTGACTTATGTCCACTGAAGCTTCTGCTCCGCTGAAGAACGGAAGAAAGCCGCAGATTAAAAGTCTCCTCATCGCTCCACAGAGACCTTCCTCACAATATTACATCAAACAAACAAATGTCATATTTAAAATGAAATTAAAAGTTGTAATACATTTGGATGGAAACCTGGCTAAGAGCTCATGGAGATGTCTGATAACTTGTCTGCAAAACATTCCTCATTAGCCGAACGGATAATATTCCGACAGGAGGAACAATTAAAGCAACCGTTAATTCTTTTAATTCACCCATATTTTTACCCATATAATTTACCCAGAGTATTGTTTTAAGACATACTTGAACAAAATGTGAACCTATTTTTTTTAAACCGTGCTGAGATTATTTCAGCGGAAGGTTTTTGACATTTAAAAAAACAAAAGAAAAAAATGTTTTATGTTTCATTTTATTTAGAGGTAGTTGTTCTCTCCTGGCCTTGGTTTGTTGACTCCGTCAGAACTGTGCAGACTGTCCTGACTCCATGCCATTGCTATTTATTTGCCATTTTGACACCCCTCCCAACACACACAAACACACACACACACACTTCCCCTCTCTTTCCGTTGCCTTCATATCTCTGGGATCTGTAGTCTTTTGGCAGTGAGTTGGGATTGTCTGACTCACTGTATTTGTTGCCTTGTTTTGAACAATTTCATGTGAATGTATCTGTGTTGTGTTTGCAGCTAGAATAAAAAAGGCTTGCTCTTTATTTAACTCTCGTCTCTTTTGGATTCATTTATCTTTGAGCGGCTTTGTGTCTGAGAAGTCGGGCCGTGTTCTTTGTATTTCATGTTGTGACTGACGTTAGTTTTTGTTTTTACTGCTAGTGGACATTTAAGTCTAAATGAGTGCCATGGTCCATGAGGACAACCTCAAAGTCTTTAAGTGAAATATCTTTGTTAAATCACATAAGTATTTCCGCAATTACCAAAGTCCTCTCCCTTTGCCTCTCGGTCATGAAGACATTGTTGAGAAGGTGCTGAAAGATTTTAACGGAGCACACTTGGATCAAAGAATTAAAGAGTCGATGGAAGACTCGGGCTTTTAGAGTCTGTTTTATTTCATGATGCAATCCCTCCTCAAGAGCAAGAAAAATTGTGTGGACCATAACTCTGACTTTGAAGAAACAAGTGTCTCTTTTTACTTCCCAAAAAGACAGAGGTTGGAAAGACGAGGATTTAGAGAGCTAAGCCCCCCCACGTCCAGCTCAGGAAACTCCGAGGCCCTCTGCTCTTCCTCTGCAGCGACGGCACTTAATCACACTCGCAGCGCTGTAATGGACTTCGCATGCCTCGTCCCTTTCTTCTCCTCCTCCTCCTCCGATCTGCTCTCTTCTGTCAGAGTGATGTAGGGTCACGCGTATGGGGAAACACCTTCCAAGGAGAAAAACACACATGCACTTTCACAACACACACACACTCACACAGAGCTCCTCGCTGAGTGCTGAATTGTGAGCGAACGACGCATGCTGTAAGAGGAGAACTTGGATAGCAACATTTCTCCATACTGAAGGTAAGACATGCAACAATAATTTCTTCCTGGGGTGCTACTAAGAGTTCAGTTTTTTTTTTGAGAAGAGACTGATTCTGTTGTTTATTTTCAGTTTAGGACAGAAATTTGTATGTTTTTTTTTTTTTAGCATTCATGGTGCTTGGTTTTAGATCCAGTTTGCATGTGTTGCCTTTTCTCCAAAACTTTCTTTTTTCTTTTTAATTATAGGTTACCAAGTATAGTAGCAGACTGTCACACTGATTTAAAAAGAGATGATTAATCTCCTGCTTTAACATTCCTGCCTATATAAATTCTCTCAACCCTGACACTACAAACAACACAGTCATTTAAGTGCAACATTTAGAAAGGAACTTAGCTTAAAACTATATTATAAGGTTTCAGGCATCTGTGTTTTGGGGCTGCATTTGATAAGCATTTAATTGGAAATATTCTTTTTTTGGTTTTATAGCCTCAGAGAAAAATGTCGGCTAGTTTATCTTTTTCTATGCGACTTCTGTAGCTCAAACAGTCCTATCATTATTTTTGAGGATCGTTCGTTCCCAGAGCATGAAACCAGAGAACCAAAAGTTGTAACCTGTGATCTCTCTGACGTCAGCGCTGGTTCACAAGAAAAGAGGCAAATACATTGGGGGTAATTACATCTAAAGGACCTTTTTATTTTCTCCCAGCATTGTACATTTTTCAGTAGATACTACG
>CALSCE010009297.1:4163969-4177608 GCA_943593645.1 Bovichtus variegatus
ACCTGCATAACTCGCCTTTTCTTGAGTTTCAAAATACTCCGTACACTACAAATACAAATACAAGCTGCTAATCGCTTTATCGGCATACATTAAAATAGGAATACTTCACTACAACTACTTGTTTTCAGGAAATTCTGTTTCATGAAGAGGATTTAAAGTGACACTTCACTCACTGATCTCATAGTACACATGAGGTACTGCTACGTTTTAGTTTAGTATACCACTACAGGCATAGTTACAAGATACTTTTCATGTTACTTCTTTTCATGTTAACCTGCTGCAACAGTAAATTGCTCCTCTTGCATCGATGCGTTGTATTTTTTTTAGGTTTGTAGTGGTACTTTTACATAAATAAAGGATCTGAATACTTTTTCTATTACTGGTAAAATGTGCTTGTGCCTCACAAAAGAGTTGCTCTGATGTCCTTAGAGGACAGAAATGTCTTTGATGGTCTCTAGTTTACATAATGCCACTGTTGTTTTTATAAAGAAAACCCCCCACAACATTTTTGTGCTAGGGGATTTTTTTTCACAGCCTGGAATATGTCAATGATTAGCAACACCATTGATTTTGTTGCTACTACTATATATATTAATATATATTAATAATACTTTCCTCTTTAAAAAAGAAGATCTCAAAAAATACTATCAATTTGAAATACAAAGTACGCATCTTGAAGTCATGGCTCTAGATTGAAAGCCTGATATAACAAAATGTATAATTTTATGCTAATTTCCGTGGGATCAGAAATTGTGGCTTTAATGAGGATATGTTTGTCCTCAAGCGTCTGAGTGTCTGTATTTTAGCTTCACAGTTCATTATTGACGTATTACACAGCTCTTTGAATATTTAATTCTGAATGGACAATTACTTTATTCTACTTTATTTATTTACTGACAAATTGTTGCTGTGGACGGATATCCAGCACAGTTAGTGGGCTGTTTTTTTTTTTTTTATAAAATACATTTTAAAGAAATATGCTTTATATTATAATATTTATTATTCATAAATATTATTTATTTATTATTTATTATTATTTAATTATAAGATTTATTTTGGGCTTTTTGCCTTTTGATGGATCTAACAGCTTCTGAGAGAACAGGGAGACAGAGGGGATGGCATGCAGCAAAGGGCCACGAGTCCTTGTCACATGCTTTAACGCAGCCAAAATGATCAAACAATTTAAAATTAAAAAGACAAAAATATCCCTCGTGAGGCCCCGGGGTTAAGTCTCTGGAGACACCTACCTGTGTTGGAATATAAGTGTGCAGTTAACTGAATGACATCTCTCCCTGCAGGGAGTGGTGTCTGCGGTGGAGGCAGGCCTGGATGTGAACAACCTTCCTGCCAACTTCACCAGCCGCTGGGACCTGGCCTCCGCCTTCTTCTTCTGTGGTACCATCATTACCACCATAGGTAGGCGGGGACTCGCCTTCACACTGCACTTTGAAGATACTACGCATATAAAATGAAGAAGTGAAGATTACATTAAGAAATGAGGATGAAACACGAGATGATGTTAAAAATCAAACATTTTTCAAGGAGCATGTTCAAATTCTATTCCTAATCTTAAAAAACACAACTGTTAAAATGATGTATTTTCCAAACTTTTAAGACTTTGTACAAACCCTAATCTTTACTTCTCTTTAAAAGACATCTAAAATGTAATGAACTGTTCATGTACGTGGACTGTAAATTAAAGTAAATTGTAAATACACAAGGAGCTCTTTAGATCTTGCACATGTTAACTGATGTGAATAGCTGAAGGTCCTTCTGTTCCTTCATTGTGTTTTGATTTCATTTTATTTGGTGTTCTTTTTATTTTCGAACAGGTTTTGGGAACCTGTCTCCTCGGACATGGTACGGCCAGTTGTTCTGCGTGTGCTACGCCCTGGTGGGCATCCCCATGTTTGGCATACTGCTCGCCGGAGTGGGTGACCACATGGGCACAGTGCTGCGGAGAGCTGTGGCCAAGATTGAAACCCTTTTCCTGGTGAGAATGGTCCGTCCTGGCCAGGAACCAAACCTCAGTTGGATTTGCAAAACATAAGAGGCCCAGTCCTCTTTTTATTTTAGCAGTAAATACCTGGGTTCTGTGTGATTTTCGGTTTAAGAACAAAGATAGAAATGTAAATGCTTATTATTTCCTGCAGTTAGGAATAAGTGATCTTCAGTTTGACTGATTGACCTAACCTTTGTGCATCATTTAAAAAAAATGTGCTCTGATAAACATGTTTTCAGAATTTTACCCTTTAAAAGCCAGTTTGTTACCATAATGCAAACTTTTTTTATTTATTTTTTCTGAATAGAAAATCCTTATGGGAACTTGTTTTGGTTTTTACACTCTGGGATTTGTAAATAATTAGCAACAGAATTTATTGTAATACATTGCATCAAACGCATAATACAGCAGCCCTCAGGGCAAATAATGAGAAAATGGCAAAATCAAGTGAAAAATAGTAAAAACTACAATTTTGGAGCCAGGGCTCTAGATTGAAAGCCTGATATAACAAAAGGCACGATTTTACACTGTAATGGCCGTGAGATCAGAAAATGTGGTTTTACTGGGTTTCAATGGGGACATTTTTGTCTTACGTCAAATATAGGTTCATGTTACGGAGAAAATTATTCAGCAATAATTGACTCTAAATCTCATCTAAAAAGAGAAATTATGGTCACGCCAATAAGCGCTGTTCATGTAAAAAGAAGTTGACATTTGACCTGAAAATGTTTTGAAAAATGTAGTTAATGTAGTGTAACCATGACGGGTTAAAAAAACTTCTTTTTTTTCTAAACTTGTTTAATTAAATCCATAATTCCAGTGTTAGGTCTTCACTATCATTCACGCTGCTCTGTATTTGCTGTTATCTCTCTCTTAGAAGCGTAAGGTCAGGCCGACCACAGTGCGTGTGATCTCAGCCGTTCTCTCCATCCTGATTGGTTGTCTGATCTTCCTCGCCGTGCCGACAGTGGTGTTTCAGAAGGTGGAGGACTGGTCATTTCTGGAGTCGCTCTACTTTGTGGTCATCACTCTCACCACTGTTGGCTTCGGGGACTACGTACCAGGTACTGACGCACCCGCACAACACACAACAATTTACACACGTGTGGTCAGACGAGAGCAGATGTCTGTTTCTTTTTCTTCTATCTTTCTTGGATAAACATTGGATCATTTTACCTCTTTGGACAATCATTCAAACAGTCTTATAACTGAACATTTGTTAACTAAACTGCTGCCACTCATATCATAGACATGCACCTTGTGATGAGAGATTGCAAGTAAGTTTTATGACCAATCACGACCATCTTCATACCATCAAATGTCATACATCTAGGTGAAATTTAAAGTCTGGGGCTTTTACGTTGAAAACCATTTTTTCACGCCCAAGCCATCAACCCATGTCAGATATCTACCTTTGCCACTGTCGGGGGTCGGGGGGGGGGGGGGGGGGGTAAGACCTCACCCAGGGCCAGCGGATGCCTTTGCTAGATGGGAGTTGATCTAAAATGTAATTTCTCTCCCCTAATTATTTCTTCAAACTGTTAAATTCATATGTTCATAATGGTGTCTCGTCTTTAGAAAGTCCCACCTCCTTTCTTTCATGTACAGTAAGGTTTTTTCCATGACTCTTTTCTTTGATTCCAGCCCAAGTTTATGTTCAAGGATCTATACGTGGTGATTTATGACTCAATTAGTCATAAATCGGGTCTAACCTCTTTTAAAAAATGCATTGCATGTAGTTTTCCCCTCACTACAGGCATGAGCATACTACACTGGCCCCCGTCATGACAGACTACCATACACTGCAGGCCTGATCTTATCACAGTGAGCCTTACGACTTGGTTACATTCATTGCATGTTTGATTTTGTACATTTGACCTACTTTAACTCTTAAAACGCATGGTCTGTCTATCCTTCAGCTTTTTAAACATTGTGACTGTCTATCATTACCTTATATGGTATTATAAAGCTGGTAAAAAATAGAATACTTGCTAAACAAAATGTACTACAACACCACCCGCTACACATGTGCAAAGTTTCATGAGTTTTCAAGTGTCCCAAGGACTACAAATAATAATAATAATAAAT
The DNA here is from genome assembly GCA_943593645.1 of Bovichtus variegatus. Taxonomy (NCBI): domain Eukaryota; kingdom Metazoa; phylum Chordata; class Actinopteri; order Perciformes; family Bovichtidae; genus Bovichtus; species Bovichtus variegatus. Next base: position 4,168,060 of record CALSCE010009297.1, read on the forward strand.
AATAATAAATAATAATAATAATAATGATAATGATAATAATAATAATAAATAATAATAATAATAATAATGATAATAATAATAATAATAATAATAATGATAATAATAAATAAATAATAATAATAATAAATAAATAATAATAATAATAATAATAATAAATAATAATAATAATAATAATAATAATAATAGGCCCTAAAGCTTTAGAGTGATGCACTTCAGTTTAATCTGCTATCTGTCTTCACTCCTGTATGAAACTGCGGTGATGTTGAAATGTATCAGATGAGGCCGATCAGCTGCAGCGTCCAATCAATACCTGATATCCAGTAAGGGGGCGTGTCGGCTGGGAAACACTTCCTGAAGGCTTCCCTCGTGCGTCCTCGCTCCTCCGAGCAGGAATAAGAGCTTCGGGACGGTCCAGGATTCAATCGAGGATCAAGGAAATATCAAGAGACTTGAGATGTGCCCCATGACTTTTTTTTTTTTTTTTTTTTTTTTTTTTTTATGACATATTATAATATGAATCTTTTTATGACTTTTTTAATGACATACTATAGTACGAGGTTTTTTTAGATGACATACTATACTATGACATTTTTATGACTTTTTTTAATGACATACTATAACTTTTTTTTAAGATATACCACTGAATGGAGGAGTTATGTGCAAAACGTGTTCATGGGCGATAATGTGAGCATTGCTGAAGGGGTCTGTGAGAGAGTTGTGAGACACGTGGTGGACAGAGCAATTATCCCTCATCCAGGACCACATATTAATGCTACGTCTCCCTACCTGCTCCAGCACTGTTCTGTATTAGACTCTGACCTCCGATCACTGTGAGGGGGCAACAGAAAGGGGAATACTGCATCCTATTAAAAGTCCCACTTTCTCTGTGTCCAGGTGGTAACCGTGAAGGCGGCTGGTTCTTCAAGCCTCTGGTGTGGTTGTGGATAGTGTTTGGTCTCGCCTACTTTGCCTCCATCCTCACCATGATAGGTAACTGGCTGAGGGTGCTGTCCAAGAGGACCCGCGCTGAGGTGAGAGATGTATGGTATGAGATACTTATTCATAGTCAGTGTATACAGTGGTTCCTCCAAACTGGTCGCCACCCCCCCAGAGAACCAGGCAGGAGTTACAGCACAGAAGTTAAGGAATGTACTGCAAAATATCACTTTTCACCACTTTACCTTGCACGCAGAAAGCCCTTTCTGACGCAATCCATGTTCTCTTCACAGCCACCAGACTCACTTGGCGAGAGCATAGATAATGGCTGACAGCATATAATATTCTAAACATACCGTAAACTTAAACTCGTATTGATTTTTTTAGTTGGCTAAAATAGGTTTATCTGCTGCCCCCTCCCACAGCGGTACATTGCTTTACTTCCAGGCTTGTTTGGCGTGTTGACCGCCATCTACTGTAGGTAATACACTGACTATGGATAAGTACTTCAATACAACCCCACTTCAAAAAAATAGGAACTATCCCTTTAATCCTGTTAAGAGGGTCATCTATCGTCTCATGTCTCTCTCAGATGGAGGAGTTGAGGGCCCACGCTACAGACTGGACCCAGAACATCCAGAACATGTCCATGGACTTCCGCATCCCAAACCCTCTTGAGTTCAACGACCCTTTCCTCCTGCAGCGCCGGCGCTGGAAACGCAGTGAGCGTCGCCGCATCCGTCGGGGGGGCGAGGGCACTCTGGGATACTTGAGCCGCGGAGGATCTGAAAATGGACACCTGCCAAACCGCTGGGCCAGCCTCTCCCGCTCCATGAGCCGGCTGGACGCCCATTCCTCTCTTGAGAGGGCGTTGGTGGTCAAGTCCAGGCCACGGGTCAGTGCCGCTGGCAGTGGAACAGTCCCGAGAGCAGGGCCTGCATGGAGAGTTGAGCCCCCTGTGGGTCTGCAGGTGGAGGGCAGGTCACTTCCTCACCTGCTGGGCCGCTCATTCTCCCTCCCTGTGGCCTGCTCCACCTTAGAACTGAACTCACCAGGTGCAGCTACGCAGGGAGGATCCCTCTCTGGGTCTGAGAGTCCTTTTGACTCCAGATCGGACGTCTCCTCGGTCTCCTCATCCTTTTTGGCGCTCCACATGTTGCAGCCATGCCGTACAGTCAGCAGCATGGAGGAGGGAGGAGCGAGAGCCGTAGACATGAACACAGCACAAGAGAAGGACAAACTGATTCCAGCAGAGAAATGTGTATCTGTAGCCAACAATAGCCACAGACGTTCACCTGCTCCTGTTTTGCGTTCTCGCTTCACCCCTCTTCGTCCTTCTTATCCTCCTTCTCGCAATCCAATCCACCTTCCCTCCCCTCCCCTCCACGCTGCCTCCGCACCAAGCTGCCAGCTGCTGGATTTCTTCGGAGAGAACCTGGCGTACATCGACGAGTCCTCGGACACTCTGAGTGACCGTGCTCAGCCAGGAGGCGAGGAGAGGAGGAGAAGGCCACGAAAGCCCAAGAGGAGGAGTATAAGGAGGCAGCTGTCGCACAGGTGGAGCCCCCTGCAGGTGAGGAGGCCCAACAGTGACATGCAGCCGCCGTCAAATCCCCCCACACCACCGCCAGACTCCTCTCTTTCAGACGTGCCCAGATCAGAGAACCAGGCAGGTTCATCTCCGACTCTCTGACAGCCACCACACTCACAGATGGTGCCAAAGTCAGGAAGTGACAGAACATAAAGCTGTGGGTTCACAGCAGACTTGACCCTCCGACCACTGCAAATCTCACCATCATGAATATAGCTGAAGTTCAGGATATTTTTTAGTATTTAAGATAAGCCTCACAAAGTCAGCCCACAAGTTTTGCTTTGATATTTTGTAATCCGACGAAGGTCCATGGACATTGGTTCTGGACAGGATATCCTGCATGTGGGCTGTTCAATAGATGATTGACAACTGCTTCCCTTCAGACACAAGGATGATAAGACATTAACCTTTCGTACTCCAGACTGAATAACTGCATCATTTACTGATCTGTGCTTCAACAGTAAACAAGACTAAGAGTCTAGAGCCATGCAAGCGGTTCTGTGAGACTTTACTGAAGCGAATTTCATCTGACTGCAACTATTTGTTCTTACAAATCATCTGAGCCCGATTATGCCTCAAAGACTCGATGTCCTTAATAATCAAGGTTCCAGAGAGCTTTGATACACTAAACGAGCACTTAGGTAATTACCAAAGATACGTCACACAAGTGTGGCTGTTCGGACAGACTTTTCAATTTATATTAAAAGGGCGACATGAATGTTGATACAAAATTTCACTGCCATCCATCCCGAAGTTGTCGAGGTATTTCAGCCTGGACTAAAGTGGGTAAAACGACCGACATTGTAAGGTTGCTTCTACTTTTTTCTCAAAGACGGTTTTGATAAAGAGGCCTTCCAAACGAGGGAGTCGAGCTTCCCTTTAAAATCACAGATTATCTACTGAACCGACTCTCGGGAGACGTATTTAGCATTAACTCAGATTTAAGTTGGCTTTTTGATGCAAACTCTTGGTGACTGACTTATAGCTTTAAAATCAGTGCAGGGTTTTAAAACCAATCTGAAAGAAATATTACAATTTTTACGAATATACAACATTAAAAGGGAAAAGGAACAGGGGACAAGAGCAGAGGAGTTTTTTTACACAGCCATTTATTTAAAAAGTGTGACTTGTTGAGGACATCATCTACAAATAAAATTGATAAAAAGACATGACGCATCGGGATCTGGGTAAAAACATTCCCGGGGGAAAACCCTGCAGTGGGTGGAGAACCTGAACCACAACAACAGTACATTATCATCAAAGCACAGCAGTGGCGTCGTTCACCCTCAGCCCAGTTTCAGTCCTCTGTGTGATGCTGTCATACAAACGGAAAACTTTCTTCATGATTTAATACACATTGTTCTTCTTACCTGCAGTGCTATTTATTAATCTAAATTGTTGTGGTGTAAGCTGCCGAGTGTTGGAGAGAGCGGCCGTAGTGATTTCTGTCTCCTCTCGATTATAATGGAAGTAGATGGCGCTCGGCTTTTGGTGCTTAAAGGGCAGTTTCATGTAGAAACAATTTTCTTTTTACCGAACTACACCCGCCAACCTCATCGCCGCGCAGAAGGATTCATGGACCTATCTACTCGTGGACGAGACTCGTTTGCAGGTGTAATTTGGTAGAAGGAAAACAGTTCCTACATGAAGCTGCTCACAACAAGGTCTGTGGATTATCTTGAGTAACCGGGTCAGGATTTCCAGAAAGAGACATTTTTGGCTCTTTGAGCGCCACAAGCCTTCTAGTTGCCTTATATTAGAGTGAAGGCAGACGTCTCTACGGCCGACGTCTCCAACACTCGGCATCTCCACCAAAAACAATCTAGATTATTGAATCACACTACAGGTAAGAGGAAAAATATGTATAATATGTATGTTTTAATTTTGGGGTGACCTGTCCCTTTAACTGTCCAGTTGTTCGAGGGATGAAGCAGGTGGTTCGAGAAACTGCTCTTGAATGTTTTAAGTGTTAAAAAGAGAGAAAGTCAGACCGAGTTACTGTCCACTCTTTTGCATTAAAACTTTTCTGCACCATGATCAGCATCTTTGTGTGCTCGCCTTGGATACAAGTGTTCAGAGGGCTTTTAAAGCAAAGCTAAGGTTCTTTAAAGGCTTGTGGTGTTAACCAACTATAATATCAAGTGTCCCTAAAGGTCGAGTGTGGAGGATTTAGTGGCAGTTAGGTTGCACATTGCAACCAACTGAATATCTATATTCCATATATCTATATGGAAGGCCCTCTCCGGAGCCAGAGTTTGGTTTGTTCGCTGAGCTACTGTAGAAACATGGCGCTGCAACATGGCTCCGTGGAGTTGCGTCCGATCCCTATGTAGATATGAAGGGCCCGTTCTAAGGTAACGCAAACATGATTCTTAGTTTCATGTGATTTTACACCGATAAAAACACAGTAATGAATATTATATTCCATTTCTGCCAAATAAATCCTACACACTGGTCCTTTAAAATCACTGTTAGTTCTGCTTGACCCCTTTTCCTCTTGGCTGATACTGTTTGTTAGTGTTTTATTATTTTTAAAGACTCTATCCCTCTGCCACATAAATAACTGTGCAGGTTTTTTAAACTTGTGTACACATCTTTCCAGTACTGTACTATTTGTCCTCAGTTGAACCCTGTTAGATGCCCCATAATGTCTTAAGGTGACACATTAAAGTTATGGTTACCAGACGTCTTCTAACACACACTGCTGTTTGACATTAACCTTAACGGAGCTCGTCTGTGCAGATGCCTTTGTGATTTCTTTTTTTTTTTTGCATCATTGTGAAGACTTCCGGTAACGTATCAAGAAAAGCACCTCACACGACAGCCTCTAGCACTTCTAGTCAGGCTTCAAGTAATGTGTTGGAGTCCAAACCACCTGTGTCCTGACCAATCAGCGTCTTCCATGCCTGCGAGGAGCTAATGGCAGCTACGGGAGGGAATTGGGGTTTTGTGGAAACAACAATGCTGGCTCCTAAAGAGGTCAGCATGCATGTGGCAATAGCATCAGTTATATCATAACTAGAGAGTATTTCTTCATTAATGGGAGGAAGAGCCAAAAAAACACTTTTCTCAAAGTTTTCGCTCTGCTCCCGACTGGCTTCGGTAAGAGTTTGATTGACAGATGGTTCATCCAATCACCTGCCAAATATTTTTTGAAAGTGCCTGCCCTTTTCAGTTTCCAATGACTGCTTGGAAATGTTTTTGAGGAAGAAAAATCCATGTATTTAACATATTAATGACCTCAAAGACCCACACAATGATGCAAGCAACAAGTTTTGGTGAATAACATTAAATGTAAACGGAAACATGATGGTGATATAAAACCAAACCTGTGTCCCAATTTCCTCCCACTCACCAACTCTAAGCTGTTTTTGAGTGTGTGACAAAATTAAGTATGCTCAAAACTGTTAGTATTCATACTATAAAACAATTGTTTTAAACGTGCTGATCATGTACACTTTTTCCCACAATGCAATGCAAAAAGGAAATTGAGGCTGTATTTGTAGCTGGAAAAAAAACACGAATAAATTGGGACGAACAGCGGCGGAAAGATCTTGGAAAACAAACAAACAGAAGATTAGTAAATAATACACACTGTAAACAATTAATATTCAGTATAAAATTGGAGTCTGTTGTTAGTTGTCAGCTGGAGAGCAGGAGATGTGAAATGACGTCCTGAATGAGCTCGGCTCTTGGTGCATAAACATTAAGTTCCTGCTTACGCAAAACCAGGATCTACTACAAGAGGCCATCGCGGCATTCTGCCCTCCACCGGGGCCAAAATAAGTAGCTGACTGAATCCAAACTCTGCTCCCACATATTTTGTCATTTGTTGACAGAGGGCTGGAAGGAGAAAGATATTCACATGGCAACACACTCGAGTGCTGACCACGACCCATCAGTAATAGTATATATGAGTCCTAGTCCTGACCTACAAAAGGATGTTTTTACTCTCAGTTTCTTTTCTTTTTTTCCTCTTCTTTATATACAATTAATAAAGACGGCAGATATTTGAATTGTGGCTCACTGATTCAGACTAAATATGTGGTGTTAAACTCGAAAATTACATTTCACATTTGTGTTTTAAACTGCATGATTGACTTGACGCTGTTTGTAAACGGTAAGAAGCTCAAATTAACGGCCCATTTACCCCCCCCCCCCCCAAAAAAGTCACACATTTACAAAATTTAGAGTGAGATTTGCTAACTTAATTACTCCTGTAAAGCCTGCCTGTGTAATAATACCTTACAAACAATTATTTAAAAACGTTTAAATTTACACATTTGCTTTATGTGGGTGAATAAAGCTAAAAATCAACAATTTTCAGCATGTTAACTCTTTAAATGTCAGTTTGTTTACATACTGCCACTGTTGTTTTTAGGGAGAAAAAAAATGTTGAATTTTTTTTTTCACAGTCTGGCAGAGGTCAATGATTAGCAAGAAGATTGATTTTGATGCATTGCATCATACACATAAAACAGCAGCAACGAGAAAAATAGCACATATTTGTCACAAATGGCAAAAATGACAAAAAGGCTCAATCTGGTGTAAAATAATAAAAACTACATTTTTGAAGCCAGTGCACCAGATTGAAAGCCTGATATAATATAATGCAGGCTTTTATTCTGTAACATCTGTGGGATAAAACAAATGGTGGTTTTAATGGAGACATTTTTGTCCTCAAGGGTCTGAGTGTCTGTATTTTAATGTGTTGCTACACAATTTATTATAGACTTATTTTAGGAGCTGAGGTTGAACTTCCAAAATTTGAGGAAAAAACAAACCAAAAACTTACACCCTTGCCAAAATAACGGACACAGTTGTTTGTTTGATGTGGTTTCACCGTTTTTACTTTGAAGCCAATCAGCCTGCCATGAATCCAAAAAGAAAATAACAGAAATGTCGCCCTCCCGTGTTTAAAACCAGCACAGCCAGGCCTCTGTGGGTTTGGCCTCCCGGCTGTTTTGTCCCACTCGGGCCTCAAGTACAGCTTTAAGTTTGGCTGCTCGGAGAATATGGCTTCAATATTGCTGAGGCCACAGATCGGTATCTTCTGTTTACTCCTGTGTCTCATTACCGCTATGATGCTTGTATAACTTTTTATTTTGCGTTTATGGCGTCCTGTTGCCCCGCAGGAGCTGTATTTTCATTTAACTGCCAGAAATAAATGGGAACAATTTCAATCTAGTTGTGTGTGACGAATAAATTCTCGTCCAAACCTGTAATGTGAGCTATCTTTGACACGGACCACAAGGTGCATGTGAGGAAGACAGAAACGCTTTCTGTCTTCCTCAGGAACATTTTACAGCCGTTATCGAGGGCTCTCTTTGGTCAGCAAGAGCCATGAATCAGGGCAGATTTGGCTATAAAGAGGCTGCACAGGCAGGATGTATGGAGAGTGTGTGTGTGTGTGTGTGTGTACACTCCCTCTCAAGGTCAAAGGCACCGGACATGTGTGTGTGAGCGGGGGTCGATAGACTTCCCTCCCAAGGACAGTGGGACCCAGTGTGAGACAGAGCAAGGCGCTCTACAGTGGGATAAGTACAGGTTGGATATAGCAAGGGGTAGTTAAGTGGAAAAGACTAACAGATGCTGGGGCTAGTTTACTCAGGGGGAGGGAGCCTCACCACAGCACCCCGACACACACACACACACACACACACTCTAAATTCTCACTGTGGTTTAGAAACATTTTTTTTACTGCAATGGCTGGAGAACAGTTTATCTCTTTAAGTTATTTTCACAGTCACTCGGACAAAACACTTCAGTAAAGATGGACGTATCTCCCGTCATTTTCAGGACATTAAAAGATCAGTTCACCAAAATAACAAAAGTACCTGTAGAGGCATTTAGCCATAAGTGATGGAAAGTAACTTAAGTAAGTACAATAGTAGTCAAGTATAATTTTAAAGTACTTTACTTTGTACTTCTGCTCCACTACAGTCCACAGGGAAATCATTTTAACTCCACTACATTTATTTTAAAGCTTTAGTTAGTTTGTGGATTCATAATAATAATAATACAAAATATAATCAACAAATAAATTTTGATATATTAATATAGGCTAAAATAAGACATTATTGGTGTCCTGGGGGAAATTCATGATAGCTACACAGCCGTATGTAAAGTAATTAAAATTAGCTCCACATTTACCAGCTACAACATCAAAGTGACACATAAATGCATCAATATTTATAATCCAATCATAGAACATACGTTATTCTTGAATGGGCCCTTCTGTATAAAAAAACTAATTTTGGTACATTAGGTTAATTTTGATGCTCATACTTTTGTACTTTTACTGAAGTAATATTTGAATGCAGGACTTTTAACAGAGTATTTCTACACTGTGGTATTAGTACTTCCATCATCCGGTGAGTAAATAATATGATGTTAATATGATATGATGCTCCTGTTTAATGTGTACTTTAACTTTTGATACTTGAAATATATGTACCTGCTCATACTTCTGCACTTCTACTTATATTTAAGTAAGTAAGTCAGCATTATGAATGCAGGACTCATACTTGTACTTGTAGGTATATTGCTACTTTTACTTAAGTTAGTGTTCCAAATTTTCTTCCAAAACTGATGACCGTTAAATCATCTGGGAGAGTCCTGTGTTTCTATGTTGAGCAACGCTGAGGAAGAATTGAAATGGGAATGCAGAATGGAGAAAAACAACTCTTTAAAGCTTCTCCAACTCTATATAATGTTGTTTTAAAAAAAACAAGACACTCTATAACATTCATTAAATGCATGAAAACCACCGACTCTGTCCATGACCGGATGTTGTTGTTGTGAACACTTGGTATTTGTCAGACTGGACCGTTTCCTATTCAACTAAAACTTTAGTGTCAAGCAAGTTTTCAAAACACACACCCAAAACAAACAATTCAAATACATAAATCATACTTTCAGCAGGAGAGAACACCCCCAGTCACAAGCACAATGAATCCACAAAAAAAGCCAGGGAATGATTTCTGTGCTCTCCCGAATGACCTCACCAGCCACACACACAC
>CALSCE010009297.1:4178270-4215972 GCA_943593645.1 Bovichtus variegatus
GAGAGAGAGAGAGACAGAGAGAGAGAGAGAGAGACAGAGAGAGAGAGACAGAGAGAGAGAGAGAGAGAGAGAGAGACAGAGAGAGAGAGAGAGAGAGAGAGAGAGAGAGGGAGAGAGAGAGAGAGAGAGAGAGAGAGAGAGAGAGAGAGAGAGAGAGAGAGAGAGAGAGAGAGGGAGAGAGAGAGAGAGAGAGAGAGAGAGAGGGAGAGAGAGAGACAGAGAGAGAGAGAGAGAGAGAGAGAGAGAGAGAGAGAGAGAGCGAGGGAGAGAGAGAGAGAGCGACAGACAGAGGAGATGAGGGGAGCATTTAAATCTAGCGTTCCGTGAGTGGTCGGGTCGGTGTCTGGAAATCTTTCACATCCTGTTTACTTCGGGCAGATTTCAGCCCGGGAACCGCAGAGAGCTGGCAGGGCCTCCGCCTGGACACAGCTCCTCTCTCTCTTTTCTATCTGCCTCCCTCGCCTAAAGATCTCAGTCTGCAAAACCTTTCCACGCCGCCTCCTTCATATCAACACCTTCAAACCTAAAGCAAACACATCTAGCTCGCTCCGCTGCCCGCGGCCGCAGGAATATACACAACGAGGTGGAATCAAAATCCTGATAAAAAGAATCCTTTAAATGCATGTGGCCAAATCACACAACACCCTGTTTAATGTCCAGGTACAGGTTTAATACAGCTATGTTGTCATATTTACAGTGTCCTATATCAAACGGAAAGTTCCAGAGAATGAACAAGTTTTCATGCCTGTAAAAAATGGGATATTTGAGTAAAAATATAACATCTCAAAAGTCTGCTAAAGGTGATCAAACAGTGAAGATTAATGAACAAAGGATCCGTCTGTCCTCGTCTATACGTTTTAAACAGTTTGTAGTTTTGGTCCTGTTATCATTCCCCTGCCTCACCTCTTCCTCTGAACTCAGCGGCACTTGCAGGATTTGACAACCATATTGGAGAGTTGCTCAACACGTGGTGTGCGGCCTATGAAGTACATAATGGTGAGGGGCTCCAGGTCCTGAGGAACGCAGCAGGGCGAGGCGGACGCCTCAGGGTTCAGCTTGTTGTACAGCGGCAGGATCTGACCAGGGCAAAGAAATGAAGGATAAACTTTGATTGTATGTTTTGATCAAGATTATTGAATGCTGAGCTCGCTCCGGTTCTAGGAGACATCACACAAATATGACAATGGGATTGTTTCATTTCAAATATTAAAATATTTTTGGTGGTTTACATGATTGTGTGGAAGAAACACCAGTTTATGTTGAAAATCGAGCATTTTTCAAGCAGTATATTCGATTTCAAGCATATTTCTAACCTTGAAAAAATAACAGGTAAAATGAAGCATTTTCCAAACTTTCAAGACGTTGTACGAACGCTGCTTTCTGTATTTTTGTGTTTTTTCTTTGCTCTCCTCACTGGTGTGTAGTGTGCAGGGCTCAGTTGGAAAAAATGTGACGTCACATGCATTTTAAACCAATCAGGATTTAGCAACGTTTGAATCAAAATGTGATGACAGTTGAGGGATCGTTCGCTTATGTTACCAGACCACTGTTAAAGGGAATAGTTCAACAACATGTCCCACTATCTCCAGTCTTTATGCTAAGCTAAGCTAACCAGCTGCGGCGGTAGCTTCATATGTGTGGTAAAAATTTTCCAGGCAAGGAAGCAAATTAACTTATTTCCTAAAATGTCAGACTGTTGCTCGTAAAGCAGCAGCTAAAGAAGCAGATTTCGCTTCATAAATAATACATAAACCGTATTTAGTCACGACTATTTAATGTATAAAAATAGCTAAAAGTTCCCAAGGGCTTTTAAAGAAGGCTGTGTAAGTAAATCTATTCCTGTCAAAGTCTAACCATAGGCACTATTATATCATATAACCCCTGACTGTCAATGTGTTTCCTTATTTGTCTCTCAAATACTTGCACATGTACAACAAAAACTCAAAAAACAAACCGAGCAAATCAAATCCTGTGAAAGCCACAGTGGCAGTGTTGTCAGCTGCTTTCATTGCAGCAAACGTAAGTGTCAAATTATTGCAAAAAAATCGAATAAATCTATCTTACAATGAAGGGTATGAAGATAGAAAAGTAAAGTATTGCATTAGTCGGTGTCACGAGCTACGAGACAAACAGGCTGTGATTGGACGGCGATATGTTCTGTCACTAACTGCTGCGAGGTGACAGCCCATTTATGACGCTGGGGTTAACCAATCTCAGCAAACTGTGGTGTTGAGTCGCCACAAACGATGCACATAAAGCTCATTTGAAGGCAAACGTCACCCGCACTTTAAAGTTTCTGTACATTGAAGTCCGTCTGGAGGTGGATTGGAGTTTGAGTGTTTTGCTAGAGAGGAGTTACTTAAAAACGTGGATCTCTCACATTGAGAAGTCTGTTAAATTATTATTATTATTATTATTATTATTTAAAAAGAAAAAAAGTTCATGAAACTCAAGATTGCAGCAAAATATAATTTGGAAAGAAAGAGCACAAAGAGACTTTGTTTGACTGAAAACGTTTAGTGTAACTTATTACTGGTAAAACTGACATTTTTGCCTTATGGGCTTAGAAGAGACGTATCAAGGTATTCCTCATGTGTAGGACGCGGGTAAAGCCTGAATTGTTTGACACTAGTGTCTTTGATACTAATTGTATACATCTATATCACATATACATATATCACATATATATTACTTGATATCTTTTTATTGTTATAATCTTATCTCTCTTTAGATTCTCAGTATCATGATATCTCTATTGCTTACTGTTCTTGTCCGACTGTGTTGGAGCATCATTTCGATTCAATTCTATCCTTCACTTTTGTAAAGTGGGGGGGGTCAATGGCCGAACTCAGCCTTCATTTTAAACTCAACTACACACCTGTAAAGATTTGTGACTGCATCTTGCAAAACATAACAAAATCCAACCACAGACAGACAGATATACAGACAGAAACAGAAACCGGCAAATTCTTCAAATCCTCCTCTGTAGTAGTTGCCGATAGGGCACACACATATCTCTTCTTACAGAAATAGAAACTCACCATGTTATAGTGGTTGTTGGCACTCCAGAGATAAGGACAGTTGCCGGCACAGAAGTTAGCTTTGTAGCCTTTGGGCTCATGGATCCACTTCCAGTTTAGGTCCCGCCTGAAGTCGATGTAGAGCGAGCGCAGGCAGCAGCCCTGTTCTGAGCCACTGAGACACAACACACACACGGAAATATTTTAACTCTCATCCTGCTTTTCATGGTCTGCGGCAAGGGCCCAAAGTCGGGTCATGGGAAAATGACAACGGGTCACCATTGAAGCTCGAGCCATCACAAGGTAATGACTATGCAAGGCTGCCAGAGTTTTCCCCTGCAGCGCGAGGTAGTCTAAATAAAACACTGCACGCCTGTTGGCCTGCAGTCTAAACACAAGGTCAATATTGTTAGTTTTGTCGCACAATAGTCTGCAAAGTTTTGGTTCAGGAGAAAAATTCCACCACCCACCACAACTAGATTTCAGCGTTATAAAACTGCATGTCAGTGAGTCACACATAACCACACACACTTGCGGCTGGTCAGCGGCCTACCGGGAGCAGGTTGTGGTGTCTGTGGCGGCCGCCCTCTTCTTGCGGTTCTTCTTGGCCGGGTTGTCCACTCTGTCACTGGGCAGCACGGTGAGGATAAGGTGCGGCGTCTTGGTGCTGAAATCCCCCTGGCCTTTAACCTGCCCGGGCTTTCTTATCTGACGAAGGTGCTCATCATCCACGCCTACGGAAGGGTTGTCAATAAGTTAATACTCCAAAGTAAAAGTTAATGTGGTAAATATTGAGTTAAAAGGAGACTATACATTTTATTTGAATATCTGAAATGTGAAGTGACAAGTACGGAAGATAATGTAGCTTAGAGGCTAAATGCCTTACGTTGTATAAATAGGATTTTATTACCCATAATGCTATGGGAGCGGAAGAAAAAAGCAACATGTTTTTGTTAGACATTAGTTAGCGCTCGTTGTTAGCGGACCATATCCAAGGAGCACGTGAACGCACCATTGCGCTCTGCGCTCTCCGAGTGCCATTCTAGTGTATAACACCTTTGATAGGAATACAGATGTGCAGCAAAATGCTTTGTCTGAGGAAGCCAGCCAAGTTCCAGGTTGACAGATCCCTGATGATCCTCACCGTTTTCATTTATTTTGCTGGTGTGTGAGTGATTAAAGTCAGCAGCACAGACAAATCTATCTGAACTGTGCAACCAACAGTTGTTAAAGAAGGCAGAATCTGTCCATTATATCTGCACGCACCCCCTCAGACAACCACCAGATATAAATTCTTGTTCATACCCTCCGACATTTCACTGCTCGACTCTGTGTGTGTAGCATCAGCACATCTCAAACCATGCCTGTTTTTCTCTTTCTTTACTTTTCACTAATATTATAACTTTTGTGATTCATGTGGTTTACTCTTTTTTTTTTTTTTTTTTTATGTGTGTGTTTTACTGTGTGGTTTTTTATTTTGTGTGTCTTGCCCTGCGTTTTATTGCTACTGCGGCAGAACCCATTGCCCCTTGGGGACGAATAAAGTTCTTGAACTTGAATAAAGACAGAAGCAGATATACTATATATATACATATGTATGTATGATACAGTTGTTTCCTAGACCAGGAAGGACAGGCTGCCTGCTTGTATTTCTGAGCTCAGAACAAGCCCCTGCTTGTATTACATCAGGATCAAAGGTCGACGTTTTTTCCAAGCGGTAAAAAAAACGGACTTGGCTCAGCTGAGTGTAAATCCTGAAGAAATCACCATCATTTTGAGTCTAAATGAAGCAACACAGACAGTCTGACATTCAACAGATTCACAGTGTGTGGAAGAACAGTCTCTCCATTATTCCTGTACGATAGTGTGTTAGTGATTCATGAATCATTTTGGAGGCGCCTTGCAGAAGAGTCTCCACTTTGTGTTCACACTTTATGAGGTGCGGGTTTATTGCTGTGCTCATAAATCTTACTCAGTGCTTTTAATGCCCTTACAAAGCCATTAAAAAACAACCTGTTCAATTTCTCATCTCTATTGCCTTTCAGATAAATCTGAGGCTAAATTTAAAGCTGGGGCAGGCAGTTTATTTTGGGCGTCATTGGGCAAAAAAATTTTTTTTTTTTAGTTCATCAAATCTTTGCCACACTGGCTGTCTAGTTTTAAAAATAAATGTGTTTATGTGTTGTGGTTAGCTCAACAGCTCATTTTCACATCGGCCCAAATACAACAGGAACAGGAGGTCAAACTCCTCAGCACCTTTTCTGTAAGAGGCTTTAAAAAGTGTTCCTCTAGTAAAATGTTTTATTTATTTGTTTATTTATTTGTTTATTTGTAAGTAGAGAAACCGACAGTTGCAGAAGCAGTGTCCGATAATCTGTACACGTGTATAGCTAAAGCTATTTTTCCGACACCAGTCCCTTGATGGGCATTGATATTTCAAAGTAATAATTAAACGATATGGCTAACATGGTGTGCATAGAAAAAAAGAAGTGCAGCAAACCTGCAAAGAGAGCCTCCAGCTCCTCACTCTTGTTGGGAACAATGTTGTTGGTGGACGGGACGAAGGTGCAGCAGGGACAGTGGACGCCCAACTTCAGGCCGAGATTATTCTCTGATCAGTAGGAAGGACACGCATTGAGATCAGCTGATGGAGATGGCGTTCACAAACACCGTGTAAACATAAATATGAATCATTATGCTGAGGCAAACCTGGATCTGACACCCAGTCCTTAATGGTTTCGGTGACGTCCACAGAGATCCAGGCTCCCTTCGTCTTCGGCTGAACGGTGCGGGAGTCGATATAACGTTGAGTGGAGGTGCTCTCTTCATCCGGCTTCAGCAGCTGATACAACACACACACACACACACACACACACAGTAAATCACCAACACCGCCATCTCACACTACAGTGGATAAAATAAATGTTCAATAATTTACAGCTTGACAAAATACGATATATACTGAAAAGCTCTTCCAAGACATTGGTTGCATTTCTTTGCCTATTTATTCCTGAATGAGACCACATTTTATCTAAATTACCTTTTTAAAATGTATTTATTTTATTCTGACCTAGAAGGTGAGGATATTATGTTTACTGCGAAATGTGAAATAGGACCAAACTGACTGTGTTGTGTTTTCCTTGTAGTTGCTATGTATTTGTTGTTTTTTCAAATGCACTACTATAACAACAACTATCACTCACAAGCGCTTTAACATATTATTGTCAATTTGTGTATAAGAAAATCCACAAACAAAGTGCATTAAAACACACAGAGAAAGACAGTGGTGTAGCTGCAGATAGCCAGTAAATCTTATAATTTCCTCCGTGGTAAAGAGGGCAGTGAGTTCATCTTCCTTCGTTTTTACATGAATGGCACAAAGCCTAACACTGTGAGTCATGAAAACCAACAACAACCTGCACATTTTTCATCAGGCATGTAAATGACTCACTTTCCCGGGGCTAACATATTTGTGTGCGAGGCGTGAAATGTCTCCATCAAGTCGAAATACAAAATTTAAGAAGATTTATTGTTATAATAGCTTTGTTGGCCTGGTGCCCAAATTCCTGGAGGAATTTAAATGGTATTCCTGGTCACACCTTGCAGATATGAACATTACTTTTAAAAGAGAAGAAACAGCTCCTGGGTTATACTAAAAGGGACATGATGTGATTTTAAAGAAGCATGAATTCAGTGTCATGTTTATTTGGATGTAAAAGCTTAAAAAGACATAGTAATTCAAATGGTACATGAAGAAAAAAATACTAGGATGTGATATCCTTATGATCTACATGAAACTCTATCTTTGTATTTTTACTGAAGAAAATGTACGTATAAGGGATAAGTATCTGGGGAAAATATTTTCTATAGCTAGTAAAAACGCTATCACAGTGAAATGGGGTGGAGTGGATCCCCCTGCACAGGAACAATGGATGAAGATAGTAGAGGAAATCTACATAATGGAAAAACTGACACATCGTTTGAGACTGCAAGAAGCACAGATCAAAGAAAAGTGGGAGAAATGGACGAAGACTACGCAAAGGAAAACTGATTTAGTGGATCACACAGAGAGTGGATAGACTAAAAAAGTACTGCCAAGCTAAAAAAAAATATATTTTTGTTTTATTTTTGGTTTGTTTGTTTGTTTACACGTTAATCTGTTGGCTTTATATGTTTATAAATGTTGAAATCATCAATTAATACTAAAGTGCCGAAAGAGACAACAGTCCGTTCGTGACTCACTGATATTTCTAAATTTCTCAGCCCAAGTGATAAACCGGTGTATTGTTGTTTACCTGATAGATCTCCACTCTCTGCTCGGAGGCCCGGGCCTGCGGGTTGGGAGCTCTGAAGATCCTGAACTCAGCCTTCACCAGGGTGCTGTTGGTCAGGTCCACTCCACTGACGTCGAAGTGGACGACTCTGTAATGTGGGCTAGGGGCTGCTGGCTGGACCGCATCTGGACGAAAAAAAACCATAGAAAAGGATGACTAATGACCCAACAACATCTCATGCCCTCTCTCACAATGTTCTATTTATAGTGTCGGTTAAAAAGCGCTGTGGGGCTGATGCATTGTCTCGGACATAAAAACTGCCGATGAGTGTCTCCAAACTAAATTATAGGTTTGGTCTGAGCGAGTAAATGCGTCTGGTCTTATGTTTAATATATGGGGGATTGTTGCGTTTTACTGTATGAAACATCACCTCCCAACTACATAGTTATGTAATTATGTACCATGTAGTATCCAGTGCCATTAATCTTAAAATCTCCCAAATGAGGGCCATGAACTTCAAGCTTTGTTTCTATCCGTGTGAGCAGCTGGCACTTTGTCACGACAGAGTCGCTCTGAAGGCATCAGAGTTGACTGCCTTGCTCAAAGGTGCATCTACAGTAGCTGTAGGAGGAGGATTACTCCCAATAACTTCTCCACTGTTGTTCTTCACTCCGTTGACTGCAGCTCAAGATACCAGTTACCATGCATATAAAACATTTTAGATATCGTCTTGGATTTTGGATATCCTACCATGGCACAAGTTTTGTCTTTTCCTGGTTTCAAAGGCTGCATTACAGTAAAGTGATGTACTTTTCTGAACTTACCAGACTGTTCTACCTGTTCTATTATTTGCCTTTACTCACTTAGTCATTATATCCACATCCCTAATGAATATTCATCAAAAATCTCATTGTTAATATTCGGTGAAAGCACCAACAGTCAACGCTACAATATTGTCGTAATATCGATATTGAGGTATTTGGTCATAAATAGTGATATTAGATTTTCTCTATATCGCCCAGCCCTAGTACCACCTGGACCACATACATTAAAGATGCATCAGAAATGTAACCATCGAGAAAATACCATTTTGAACCACCAGTTCTGTGTTTACATTTTAACAAGTCCATTTTGCTGCTAATACTCCTGTACTAATACTTGAGTAACATTATGAATTCAGCATTTTTACTTACACATACTTTTAATTTTGTGGGATCTGAATACTTCTTCCACCACTGATACTTCCAACACAGTATGAGAAGTAGTACGGGTGGAGAAGCCTATTCAGCCAGTGCACTTTATTATAAATATGTGATAAGATACATAGAAGAAAAAGGATCAATAGGGCTGGAACTAACAATTGTTTTCATTATCGATTAATCTGATGATTGTTTTTTTTACATTAATCCATTAAACGTTTGCTCCAAAAAAAAGTCAGAAAATCCATCCCAGCTTCTCAAAGTCCAAGGTGATGTGTTTAAATGTCTGTTCTGTCAGTCCACAACACACAGGCATTCCGTTTCATATGATATGAAACAGAAAAAAGCAGGAAATATCCAAAGTTGGGGCTAAAAAACAGCATTTTCCGCATGAAAAATGACTTATAATCGATTGACTAAATAGTTGCCGGTAATTTTTCTGTCCATCAACTATTTGATTAGTCGATTAATCTAATCGTTGCAGCTCTAAAGGACAATGCTAAATTGAAACTACACAAATGGGACTGCTGCTATTTTTTTTATTAAATATTGGATATGCTTAAAAAAATAAATAATCTAAGAAGCAAAAATCCCTCTTTAGTTGTGTTTAAAGCAGTTTATAACCTGATGAAGGTAAATTCATTTAAATGGAGTCACAAGCAAAACAAAAAAGTCACGTCGGTTCTTTTTTGGACCCCCTTCATGACCCATAAGCACCCGGACCACACATTGAGAGCCTCACACATCATACACTCACTTGTGTCGGTGCGTTGGGGCAGCATGTCAATCCTCTGCACCTCTTTGGCATAATAGTCCTCTTCACTGCTCTCGCGCTCGCACGCGGACTCGGCCAGACGCACGCGCTCCTTCAGCAGCTCCCGCGTGCTGTTGTAGAGCAGCACGACCTCCGGGGGCACGGAGCCAGCCGGCGGGTCCTCGTCGTCCTTGTCCGGAGGGCTGCGGATGCGGAGCTTGCTGAGGATCTGTCCGCGCACCGCCTCAATGCGCCGGGACTTTTGCGCGTCCAGGTTGATGGAGTGGCACGTGTTGAAGCCCTCCACCAGCAACACACCGGAGAACCGGAGCAGCAGCAGCAGCAGCGCGAGGCGGAGGAGCCACATTGTCCGGTGAGGAGACGGAGGGACAGAGAGGCCGTGGAGGAAACCAAGTTGAAACACTAAGGGGCACTGTGGGAGACTAAAGTCACTAAAGCCAAGTCTCAAAAACTAAGAATGAAGAAATATGTGCGTAAAGTGGTTTAAAACTGAAACCAAAGCCTCCAAAACTACTGGAATAAAAAGCCAAAAAAAAACATCCAGCTCGAACAGACTATTTTGCTCAAAACTATCTGCTGACTTTACTTTTGTTCTGCTACGGTAATTGTATAAAAGTGCTCATATCTGCTTATTTTACCACCAGACACATAAAGACGCATTGTCAATTATTCTTTAGTAACAATTTAAGTTATCACATGTAAAAGAAACAAGCAGATACCTAGTAGAACTGCTTCTACACGCCGAATGGGATCACACTACAACCAAACTCCACTGTAAAATCCTCACATTTAGTGATGTTGAAGTTCGTCAGACTCGTGCGCTCAAAAGCTCCGGTGTTGTCGCGTGCCGGTGCGTGCGCGCTTTCCGCGTGTAAAAGGTGCAGCTATTTTATTACAGTCTAACCGATGAGTTGAGTTTTATCCGTCTCCGTTGTCTGTCGTCCATCCTCGGATAATTGAACAGCTTTCAGGAGAAAAGGCTCATCACAGGAGCTCAGTCCATGTCGCAAATCCTCCAAACAGAAAACCAGAGCTGCTCATCTGAAGCGGCACGGCTCGCGTGCATTCACCTCCGAAAGACCCATTTGTGGAGCAAAAAACGTGCCCATGCCCACTTCCAGAAAATGTACTTAAAGCTTTAAAAACAAAACAAAGTGAGGTTCTCTCATCCCCCAATATATGTAAATAGAAAGCAGTCTGCACTGAAACGTAGGAACTGTTGATTTATGTTGGAAAAACCATGCTGGGCCCGTTAATCCCCCTCATATAAACATCAAAACACGGAAAAAGTCAGACGACATAAAAAGTTATGACGCAGAAAAACATATGAAAGAAGTCCTTGTGCTGGTTATTAAAACTAAAAAAGTGTTTTACTGTAAATTGCAGATCCCCGGTCTAAACGAGCTCCAGCCTGGAAGCTCTGCTGTAAACACTGAGACCTGCTGCATGATGGGACTCCCATTATTCTCTGTGAGAAATGCTCAGACAGAGGGAGGAGGTGGAGGAGGGAGGGACTGGATGTGAGAGAGGTGGTGGTGGTGGGGCGGGGTGCCACCAAAGTGAAGGGAGTGTGTGATTATGTAGGCAAGAGCCATCTCTCTCTCTCTCTCACCCTCCCTCTCTTTCTCTCTCATTTCTTCTCCCCACAAAAATGCTTGCACCACCCTCCCTCTGCAGGTAAACATCCAGACTTAAAGAAATAGTTTTACCTTTTGGGAAATATACATATTCACTTTCATACCGAGAGTTAGATCACGAGATTTATAACAGTGCTGTAAATATGAAGCTCTCCTAGAGCCAACTGTCGGCTTCATATTTACCGCTCAGAAGCCACAAAGCCAAGAAGAATACTTCCCAAAATGTAAATCTTTACACTTCAAAATGATGAAATAGAAGATGGGGAAATGTTTTAGTCCATGCCAGGGATTTCAAAACGCAGCTTCAGGAAGGATCTCAGAGCGATTTTCATCTTAGACTCACTCATGCAACAGCTTTAAGGTTCATCCTAATTTTAATAAATCACTCCCCAGCTGATGCCTTTTTTTATCTTTATCTTTTCTAACTTTCATTCGAGGCCCTTTCTTTCCTCTCTGTTCCTCTTTCGGTCTCCTTGTTAATTACAGCTCAGAACTTGCAGAGGACTGTTAATCTGTCAGGGTGGTTTTTATTGCTGCTCTGCTGCCATCCCATTATACCATTATTATAGTTGCGGGTTGAGGCCTGTAATTGCTGTAAGTAGAAGGAAAAGGTAGGAGAGACTCAGGCTGCCTCGAGGCTTCTGGTCAGGGCGGACCCCCCCGCTTCATTGTCTGTCCTGGCAGGCTTTCTAAAAATGATAACACCGCCTGCCAACAAACAGGCTCCTGTTCTAACCTGACTGCTGAGAAATGATTGAAAAGACACTTAATTTATCTCCTCCTTTCAGTATTATAAAAGACCAGACACACCGTGGGGCATCTCAGATGCCAGGAGCCCGCCCAGGTGGGGTGTCGTGTGTGTGTGTGTGTGTGTGTGTTATGTGTGGCATAGAAGAAAAAAAAGAAAGACTTCCTCAAAAACAACTTCTAGCCTGCCTGCTTTTTTCTGCCTCTTTTCCTCAAAGCCAAATATAGAGAAGCCACTGCCACGTCATCTGGCCCTCAGCACTTTCTTAAACCCTGAGAGAGGGCGAGATGGGGTTCAGAGCTTGCCTCACACTAATGGAGCCTCATATATTTTAGCATGTCTGTAATATAAGTGAATCCATATTTTCCACAAAACCCTAAAACAATTTTGGCTTGTCATGGAAATCAGGACAGTTTTATTGAAAAAAAAAAAGAAAGAAAGAAAGAAAGAACCCAAACAGTTACAAAAATAAATACAGATAAAACCACTGGGTGTTACTCTCGGCGAAACATTTCCATCTGTTATCCTTCAAATCTTTTTCCCTCCATTGGCAGCATCAGCCACCTAGATATCATAACAACAATCAACCAAACAGTGTGGCCTGTTTTCTCAGCGTACCAACTTAAAGTCCGACCCCTCTCCTCTCTGAATACCCAAAATCCCATCTGAGTGACAGCTCGGGGCGAGGCTGTGCGAGTCTACACCTCGTCCTCGTTCAGCAGCATGTTGGGGATTCCTCGTGAGATCGGGAATTCTCGTCCAGATTCAGGGCACCGCAGACAGCCCTCGATCACCTCCACCTGCAACACACACAGACCACGACAAGCGTTTAGAGACCGACACTAGAGGTCACCACAGAGCAAAATACACTGTATGGACAAAAGTATTCGGACACTGGTCTGTTTTTTGCCATACTTTTGGTTTGTCACAGGCCTCCAAGTTCCAATTATAGGAAATCTTAATGCCACAGTATACATTGGTTTTATAAAGCAGTCGTTTCAAAGCCCTGGACTATGGAACATTTGCTACTGAGCCATGATAAAAAGATATGATTCTGCAAAGACAACTTAAAGCTGGCGTGCAGTGAGAGTAATTACCATATAGGAGCGATCATAGCGACGCAGCAGCAGGAGTATGGCGAAAGGCGTCTAAGAAACTTTTTTGGAGTGGATAGGCTTAATCAGCATTGTGTGAACCCGTTTGGCAAGGGCTTGTAACGGACCGGACGTTCATTTATATGTAAAAGTCCCACACTTCAGCTTTAATGATAATTGTATAACTTGAAGTGCAGTCAGCGATTCTAATCCAGTACACTTTCTTTCTAATTCAGCAAAAATCTGTCCGCTAGCTGTCACTTCTCAGTGTGCGCTTAACAACAACCTGGTGTTCATTCACAGGCCTCGCTCTGTAAAACCAACATAGTGGCTCGTACTGACTATTCCAGCCAGGACGGGGTTAAAGGCCATGGATGTAAACAGAGAAAGGCAGTGGGACGGCAAATCTTTTTTTTGTTTGGGTGTCCAGTTTAAATATCAACAATCTTTCTCCAGAATTGCTGACTGCTAACCTTTAATAGGCTCTAGCTAGGCTGAGGTAATTACATGAAATCTGTGAGGCTACTGTCTAAATCACAGTCCTGCCGATGGCTTTACACTATTACGATGATCTACGGGTGACGGTAATGCACCAACAAGTGCAGCATTGAAATAAAAAATAAAAAAAAGGCAGTGAAGGAGAAGACTGCAAGCAAGTACACATTCATGCAAACAATGAAGGATTGGAAATATATATTTAAAAAAACATGTTTTGTGTTTTATGAGTAAGGAATGCATTCAACAAATGTTTTAGACCTCAAGGATTTACACAATTTGTTTTGGTGAGTAACTTTTGTTTACAAGAAATAGTTTCCACAGTTTGGGGAAGCCTCTTTCCTGTTTCAACATGACAAGGCACAAGGCCAGGTCCACTCTGGAATACATTTCTGAGTCTGGTGTGGAAGAACTTGACTGGCCTGCAGAGTCCTGACCTCAACCTCATCCAACACCTCACAGATGAACTGGAACCAGTGTTGGACTTCACTAACAATCTTGTGGCTGAATGGTAGAAAATCCCTGCAGCAAGGATCCAAAATCGTGTGGACTTCCCAGAACAGTGGAGGCTGTCATGGCAGCACAAAGCGGCTATGACATAGCGGGCGGCTGTGGCTCGGGAGGAAGAGCGGGGTTTCCACTAATCACAGGGTTGACGGTGCGATCTCTGGATGTGAATGAGAGGCAGAGTATAAAGCGCTTTGTCTGTTAACGAAGAAAAGTGTAGTCCATTTAGCATTTATGCCAATGGCTTTGGAATGAGGAGTTCAACAATGAAATGTGTGCAATGTTTGGAAGTCAACATACTTTTGGCCATGCAGCACATATTGGGGTCAGAATAACGTCTGAAACTTAAGTATTTTAGTTCCCGTCTTTGATCTCAACATAAATGGCACCCTCCTCTGCAGAATGGACGCGGTGCAGTTATGAAAAACAAGAGACTGTGCCGGAAACGACCACATGAAAGCTTTGCTGCTAATTGCTATTGCCAGTAATAGAAACAGGATGTGAAGTACCAACTGTACCTTTCTGTGCAACTGTGTCAGAGTGAATATTGTAAGTTGTTTTCACTAAGCTGTAAGATGCAGTACTTAAGTGTTCTACACAAGATATCTCGTGATTATCCTGATGGTTCATTCACTGTGTTGAGAGAAACAACAAAAGGGATCCACGCAGTAAATAATAAAGAATGGAGAAGTGATCTTTTTTCATAGAGGCCACAATCCCAATAGGATCAACACGCCCTTTCTTACATTTAGAAATGGTTTCCGTGTTGTGAATATGTTTTGGTTTGATTCAAAATTAAAGAGCTAAAACAACTTGTGAATTTGAATATTTCCCCCAAAACAAGATCTTTGTTACCATGGCGAAAAGAACTACAGCTGCACCAAATGGTCAGTAAATGTATTAGTCGATAGACAGAAAGTTTTAATATTAATGGTTTCAGTCATTTAACATTCTGTGGTTCCAGCTTCTCTAATGTGAGGACTTTTATATCATTTAAAACTCAAGGTTTTTGGGTTTTGAACAGTTGGTCGGACAAAACGAGACATCCGATGACAAAAAGATGAATCAACTAATTGATAAAACAATTGGCAGATGAGTTGATAATGAAAAAGTTGTTAGTCACGGCCCTAACACCATTCATATGCATCCTGTTACTACATACTGTAGTTATAGCTACTGTAGTTGTACCACTGCAGTCAAGAAACACCCGCCGCCGCTGACGGGACTGTTTCTCACCTCTAATAGCGCTCTGTGCACTTTCCTCAGGAACTCTTCGTTGTTCTCATATTCTGGCACCAGCTCAGCCGGCAGGTCTTGCCGTTGACCCAACTAAAGAGGGAACAGAGACAGTCACTGTGTAAACAGGGCCGTGGTAAATTCACACGCACAATACCCAACACTCAGGAGAACACACTCCGTTAAGCCTTCCTTCATTTACAACCACTCCACCTTCAGTCTACTCCTATAAAAAAAGATCATAAAGTGAGATTTCTTTCCCATTTTCATTTAAGTTTCCCAATAGATAAAAACTATTATGCAACGCAGGACAACAGCTTACAGTGAATTAGAGAAAATCAAGTTAAAAAAAAATAACAACAGTACAACACAAACATTTTTTTTTCTTATTAAACAATAATCATTTCTCTTTTCAAATTGATAGATTGTTCTAAATTAAATAATATATTTGCTTATATTAAGAGGTACTAAACAGCTTATACGTTTTTTGCAACGTTTCTCTGGAATACTCCAAAATTGTATTCATGCGAGATATTACAAGTTCTGACCTCCTCTGCAGCCTGAACCAGAGCGCTCCACTCCAGTTTGGGGATCATCCGGCTGACAAACTGAGGGTTGAAGTCCACCTCATTCACCTTCACCTCAGTTGCCTGCACAAAGAAAACATCAGGAGGAACCAACAAAGATTATTAGTGAGGACATTCAGGGTCCTCAAACACATTACAGCTGTGCTCAAAATCACTTCCTCTGCCATTTGTTCCATACCATCACTGACACAAAAACACCTGATCGTTTACTCTACAGGGGCCAGTTAATTGAGATTTTCCACACATTATTATGAATAATTACTTACAGGTACAGTATAGTGTCACAGGTGTGTAATTTACACATCTGAAGCATTACTTATTAGTAAAAACTGTAGTGTACATGCTTTCTGTTTGCATTAAGGGTATTTTAGAGGGCATATTTGTCATATTTAAAATTCAGAAACTCAAACTAAATGGTAGAAAGTGAATACATTGCACGACGTAGCAAATAGGGTGTGTTATATTGACCACAGAAGTATCAAAATATTCTGTATTAATAGATAATTTTGAAATCCAATATACGTTTAGACATAAAGCTACATGGATCACTGATTTTCTTCTGTCTTTATAGCAATACTTTCTAAAGGGTTTGTCTTCAACATAAATGAACATTTATTTAGACACAACCCTTATTGCTGAAAACAAAATCTAACAACTACTGAACATTATTAATGTCTTAATAGTTATTAGAAGAGATCAGTTAGCTTCTCTCGCTCTCTCATATATATATATATATATATATATATTTATTCTCTTTTATTTGGTTATATTTCTGTTGACCCTACTACTGATGATCACTTGCCATATACTGTTGTACATTTTCTATTTCAATTTCCATAATAATAGTAATATTAGTAATAATAATAAGACAAATTTTATTTCCTGCTGCTAGCTTGCTAACCTCTAACGTTAGTTGGCTTGTTATTGAACGTCACAAGTTGTAAGAGAATAAAACAAAGACTCATCACATGTCCAATGACACAGTACAAGTATCAGTAACCTGAAACATTAAACACAACAGGACATTATGCTGCTTTCAGTCAATAGTGTTAGCATTAGCCACGTAGCTAGCCAGGTGTTGACATCTTACCTTGATGAGCAGCGGGTATCCCTTAACGACTCCCTTCACGTGGGATGTCAACAAGTTGTGCGTGAGTAGCTTCATGTTTACAAACAGCCGTCACTGTTTTAAATGTATTTTTCGGGTAAATGTATAAAGATATTTACAGTTCTATCGTCTGCGTTTAAAAAAATCACACTGCAGCGTTTACATGTGGACCGGAAGTGCAGCTGTTGCATCGCTAAAAACGTTCCCCGAAGGAAGCACGACCGTTGGTTCCGTGGTTATTATAGCCGGTGTTTAACTGTGTTAAGCATCTTTAGTAGACCCTTTTGTGCAGGGATTCTTAAAGTGTTATTCATTTAAATGATCAACATACAAAATCTTTTAAAAAATTTAAATGTAAATTTTTTTTTACAAAAGGCTTCATATTTCAACGAATATTTGATTTATAATCTGAAAGT
This sequence comes from Bovichtus variegatus, assembly GCA_943593645.1. NCBI lineage: Eukaryota > Metazoa > Chordata > Actinopteri > Perciformes > Bovichtidae > Bovichtus > Bovichtus variegatus. The sequence continues at coordinate 4,195,367 of CALSCE010009297.1, forward strand.
TAATTAATCACCTTCTTATCTAACACATTGTTTATTATTTTAAATACTGTAACCAGAATCCATGTTTTATTTAGCCGATGTATACACAAGAAACACTCTTGATATGTGTGTGTGAGTTCTGAGATGCACTTTAAATGACCCCTTTTCTCTTGATTAGCCAAATGAAATTTCTCAATATATTTGAGAAAAGAATATTATCAAATGTATTACATGAATTGATTGTTACTGAAGCATTAACATTTAAGCCGCATTTGAGATTGAGCTAATCTTAAAAATGTCATTTAGTTTTTGGTATTCTTATCTATAACAATGAATCATATGTGAAATGTAATGGTGGAGAAAGTTCAATTGCAACAGAACTGTCCTTAAGTACAGTACGTGAGTGTATGTCACAATAACAGCCATAAGAAAATATTGGTGTTGATTAGCAGCAAAAATATCAGTCAAAGATGGCGTTCAGTTTTTAATACTCAAATTTTTTATTTTTTGTATTAATTTTGTATAGTCCTCGTCTTTGTATTATACAGGTCATTCATACAGTTTATGATATAGTAAATAGTAATTACACACAAGAGGTGTAACAAGCATCAACCTGTCACCCTCACAGACATGCATCATGCGCGCACACAAACACACTCACTCATTCACACACACACCCAAACAGGGACACATATCCCTTACACTTAATAAACAAAACAAACAAAAAAAAAAAAAGATTAAAATGTAAAACTGTTTTTCTTCTTTTTTTTTTTAAACCACAATACCCCCAATTTTTCATCCTCCATCGTGACCACATTCACATCCTCTCAACTCTTATTTTGATAACGAGTATGACAATACCTAATGTTTTAACAGAATAAAAAAACAAATAAAGAAACATAAAAAAAATGCAGGAAGGCAACTAAAGAGGGCGAAGCAATTCTGAAGGCGGAGTAGGTTAATTCAGAAACCAGTCTTTAACTCTTCATGGAAACAGAAGCACAAATGAGCTGCAATGCAGAGGGAAGAACCACTGGCTGACATCTGGACTGCGAGTTACTACTGAAACTTGACTTTGTGAAGCTTTAAATTAATCCAATGTGCTACAGAGTTCAGAGGCTTCATGTAATCTGTATCTTTATTCAGTCAGGAAACTTGTTCTCAGTCAAGTATGTATCCATATGAGCCGGTATACGTTATACTAGTACAGTAGCAGAAAGGGTGCAGGTTTGAGGAAGGCAACACAAACTAGTTAAAAAGGGCACTCTGCAAGCTTTATGGCACAAATAACAGCACTGAGAGAAGCAATGGGGCCAAAGCTGAACCAATGACAATGTGTTGTGAAGTCAGGATGAAAACCATCTGCAGACATCTGGAGGGTGTTAGCAAAGGACACTTCATTAAAATATTCTCCCAGTCTCCACTATGAGCATCGCTGGACAACAAGTAGACCGAAGCTCGGGTCAATTCATGTGTCAATTCATCACACGTTGCACCCTAAAAAAAGTAAACTGTTCGCAGCAAGTGATGGGTGAATCAGAATACAAAGATAAGGGATTTCTGGCAGAAGTTCACCTTCTTCTTCTTCCTCTTACTTCTCCATGGACCTTGGAAGAAGGTTACACTGTGCCAGAAATCACTATTTTCATCTAGAATACAAACAGTTTCAAGCAGCACAATTCCGAGTACATGATGTGCCAACAATCTGTGTCTTACTTATGAACAAGGAAGCCTTGAGTGATGATCCTACCGGTTGGATTGAAAATGAAGCCAGATGAGAGTGAGGGTGATATGTTTGCACAGACAGTAAGGAGAATCTGCAGACTCGTGTTTTACTGAGGAGTAGGAGGAGAGCTCTTGCCGAATGCAAAACAAAAAGATTATATCTGTGTACTGATGGAGCCACATGAAACACTGGGTGTCAGTAACTGCAGTAGTCGTTAGTCGTTGCTTTGTTTTCGCATTGGAGCGCACACTGACCCTCATTAGTCCATACACACATGCAAATACACATTCAAACCCTGGATTTACTCCTTAGCGAAGACTTCCCCAAATCAGAATCTCTCTCACACACACGGACAAAAAAAAAAAAAAAAGTTGTCATCATTCTTGGCCGTCCTCCGTGCGCCACTTCAGGAAATCCTCCTTCCGGGCGTCTGGTTTGATCTGGTTTCTCATGCCACCGAGCAGATTGGAGGTGGCTTCAGAGGCCACTATTAAGGGTCGGACCACAGTGGGCGGGATCTGCCGCAGGACGCCGCCCACAGCGCCGGGCAGACCCTTCTGTTCATGGCCGCGGGATGCTACATCACACAAGGTCTGAGCCGTGTCAATCACTCCCTGGAGAAAAGAGAGAGAGAGAGTGCAGGCAGAGATTAGTCAAAAAGATTTAGTGCTTCAGTACATGTACTTACATGCACACAAGAAACCAGAAATCAGCTCTTGCAGGAAATACTCTTAATCGATGAATTGTTTGGTTCATAAAATGTCATAACAAACAGCATTTCAAAATGAAAAGATTTCCAGTTGAGTCCAATCATAGATGACAAAAAAAAAGAAGCAGGAAACTGTTATATTTGAGCAGCTGGAAGCAGCACATTTTGCGCATTTTTGCCAGAAAAATGACTCTAGAACAATCCATCATCAATTTCGTGAGAGTAAGTTTGGAGACGCACCTCTCTGACGGTGTCGTAGGCCTTGGCCACGCCTTCTCGGAGGTCTGCAGGCTGAGCAGCTCTGCGGGGCCGGCACGAGGGGGCCCGGCCTTCTGTGATGGCAAAGCGGTTCAGGGGGGGAGTTGGAGACAGGATGTCGTACACCGTCTCTGCTGTGGCCTGTAAGAGAAGCAGACGCACATCAGGCATCAAATACCTGAGGCCCTGCTTATCCTGAAATCCTTCAACAAGTTATCTTATATCCGGAAACTCATTTAGGCAACGGTCCCAGGGTTATCATCATAAACTAAAACTGAAACAAAAATAAACCGTGGAAAACATTGTTGTAAACTGAAACTAAATAAAAACCAAATCCTTTATGAAAAACTAAAACTAAACTGAAATGATACTGCCTGGCTAAAAGTTGTGTTTTTTTTACTTTAATACATCAGTACCAAAAAAAGGAGACAGCATGAATTTCCATTAACTCTCGTGACGTTGAACTTTAGAAATTGAACGGACTTGATGTTCCAGGAGACTCGATGCTGCATTTGCATCCAAGTTAATCCTTGTTGTTTTTCCACATGCTAGTCTTGTAGAGTTAAATAAAAAAAGAACATGATTTAAATATTGTAGTAAATAAAATGACATTTAATCATCAGTTTAGGTCTGATTCTAACCGACTGGGGTCGGAATGAACGTTTTCTTGCTAGTGAAAGAGTACTCGAGTTTATTCCCAAAACATCATTATGGCCATTCCTACACAGTTCTTCAACCATGTATTTTATAGCTACATACTTCTGAGAAATTATACCTAGCAAAAACAAACAAAAAACAAATATATAAGAACTAAAACTCAACCTTTCTGAAAATCTGAAACTAAACTAAAACTCGGAAAAAAAACAACCAAAAACCATCCATCCATCCATCCATCCATCCATTTTCAACCGCTTATCCGGGGTCGGGTCGCGGGGGCAACAGCTCCAGCAGGGGGCCCCAAACTTCCCTTTCCCGGGCCACATTGGCCAACTCTGACTGGGGGACCCCGAGGCGTTCCCAGGCCAGTGTGGAGATAGACTCTCTCCACCTCGTCCTGGGTCTTCCCCGTGGTCTCCTCCCAGCTGGCTGTGCCTGGAACACTTCCCTAGGGAGGCGCCCAGGGGGCATCCTTACCAGATGCCCGAACCACCTCAACTGGCTCCTTTCTACGCAAAGGAGCAGCGGTTCTACTCCGAGCTTCTCTCGGATGACTGAACTCCTCACCCTATCTCTAAAGGGAGAAGCCAGCCACCCTTCTGAGAAAACCCATTTCGGCCGCTTGTACCCGCGATCTCGTCCTTTCGGTCATGACCCAACCTTCATGACCATAGGTGAGAGTAGGAACGAAGATAGACCGGTAGATCGAGAGCTTTGCCTTCTGGCTCAGCTCTCTTTTCGTCACAACGGTGCGGTAAAGCGAGTGCAATACCACGCCCGCTGCTCCGATTCTCCCGCTCCATTTTCCCCTCACTCGTGAACAAGACCCCGAGGTACTTGAACTCCTTCACTTGGGGTAAGGACTCATTCCCTACCCGGAGTAGACAATCCACCGGTTTCCTGCTGAGAACCATGGCCTCAGATTTTGAGGTGCTGATCCTCATTCCAACCGCTTCACACTCGGCTGCGAACCGATCCAGTGAGTGCTGAAGGTCACAGGCTGATGATGCCAAAAGGACCACATCGTCTGCAAAGAGCAGCGATGAGATCCCAAGCCCACCAAACTGCAACCCCTCCTCCCCCCGACTACGCCTCGATATCCTGTCCATGAATACCACAAACAGGATTGGTGACAAAGCGCAGCCCTGGCGGAGGCCAACACCCACTGGGAACGAGTCCGACTTACTGCCGAGAACCCGGACACAACTCTTGCTTTGGGCGTACAGGGATTGGATGGCCCTCAAAAGCGCCCCCCTCACCCCATACTCCCGCAGCACCTCCCACAGTATCTCCCGGGGGACCCGGTCATACGCCTTCTCCAGGTCCACAAAACACATGTAAACCGGATGGGCATACTCCCAGGCCCCCTCCAGGATCCTTGTGAGAGTGAAGAGCTGGTCCGTTGTTCCACGGCCAGAACGGAATCCGCATTGTTCCTCTTCAATCTGAGGTTCGACTATCGGCCGAACCCTCCTTTCCAGCACCTTGGAGTAGACTTTACCCGGGAGGCTGAGCAGTGTGATACCCCTGTAATTGGCACACACTCTCTGGTCCCCCTTTTTAAACAGGGGAACCACCACCCCGGTCTGCCACTCCTTAGGCACTGTTCCCGACTTCCACGCAATGTTGAAGAGACGTGTCAGCCACGACAGCCCCTCCACACCCAAAGCCTTCAACATTTCTGGACGGATCTCATCAATCCCCGGGGCCTTGCCACTGTGGAGTTGTTTGACTACCTCAGTGACTTCCACCAGGGAAATTGCTGATGATCCCCCATAATCTTCCAGCCCTGCCTCTATCAAAGAGGGCGTATTAGTGGGATTGAGGAGTTCCTCAAAATGCTCCTTCCACCGCCCGAGTACCTCCTCAGTTGAGGTCAACAGTGTTCCATCCCTGCTGTAAACAGCTTGGATGGTCCCCCGCTTACCCCTCCTGAGGTGCCGGACAGTACGCCAGAAGCACTTTGGTGCCGACCGAAAGTCCTTCTCCATGGCTTCTCCGAACTCATCCCACACCAGCTGCTTTGCCTCTGTCACAGCCGAGGCCGCTGCCCTTCGGGCCTGTCGGTACCTTGCAACCGCCTCTGGAGTCCCCCGTGATAACATATCTCGGAAGGACTCCTTCTTCAGTCGGACGGCTTCCCTGACCACCGCGGTCCACCACGGTGTTCGAGGGTTACCGCCCCTTGAGGCACCTAAGACCTTGAGGCCGCAGGCTCCCGCTGCAGCTTCAGCAATGGAAACTTTGAACATTGACCACTCAGGCTCAATGCCCCCAACCTCCACAGAGATGCCAGAGAAACTCCGCCGGAGGTGTGAGTTAAAGGTCTCTTGGGTATGGGCCTCCTCCAGACGTTCCCAGTTCACCCGCACTACCCGTTTGGGCTTACCAGGTCTGTCCAGACTCTTCCCCCACCCCCTGACCCAACTCACCACCAGATGGTGATCAGTTGACAGCTCCGCCCCTCTCTTTACCCGAGTGTCCAAAACATGCGGCCTCAGATCAGATGATACGATTACAAAATCGATCATCGATCTTCGGCCTAAGGTGCTCTGGTACCATGTACACTTATGAGCATCCTTATGTTCGAACATGGTGTTTGTTATGGACAGCCCATGTCTAGCACAGAAGTCCAATAACAAACAACCACTCGGGTTGAGATCAGGGAGGCCGTTCCTCCCAATCACGCCTCTCCAGGTGTCTCCATCGCTGCCCACGTGCGCGTTGAAGTCTCCCAGTAGAACTATGGAGTCCCCAACAGGACTCCATTTAGGGTCTCCAACCAAAAACCAAATTCAAAAATATTATAACTTTGCATGGTCCAAGTCTAGCTTCTGTGTAACTTTAATTCCCGGTCGCGACCTGCACTGAAGATCCTTCACAGACTGGAGTACCTGTATGGCCTGCACCAGCCTGTTGCTGAGCTCCAGAGCAGCTGATGCTGTGGAGGTGCCGAAGGACGCTGCCCCCCTCTGGAGACCTCGAATAATGCGTCCATCCTTCCTGTACTGCTCTATGGGCAACCAGAACAGATCCCTCACTCCATGGACTGGAGAAACCCAAAGCGATGGAAAGGGGGGGAAAAGGAAATCAACCAAAACAGGATAAAAAGCATGTAAATGTTAAGCTGACACCGTTTAATAACAGCGTGTTTGGAGCAGCATCAACTCACACAGCTGGACAACCGAGTGCATGGGGCCAACACCTCCCAGAATGCCCGGCAGCTGATTCTTCCTGATGTCCGTCAGCCACTCTGTGACGGCGTACTGGATCACTTTGTCCACGCCGAGGAGACTACAAAGTGTTGCAGAAGAAAGACTAAGAAAACGTACAACTGAAAACTCAACTGGTTTGCCTTTCAAACATGGAGCTCTGGTCTCAGAGGACTTGTTGGTAAGGAAGGGTTTATTTATTTATTTATTTTTTTTTATCCTACAATATTTTAAGTTGAATTTTTAACACTATTATTATAGCCGTTTACATTCATATGATATATAACACAATGTAAAATTGCTGCATTGACACAAAACAAAGAAAGAAAAACATCCGTCTTAGTAGAGCTTAGTCTGTGAATCTCTTTCCATAACAGTGCAATACATACAGCGTACAGCAAGCTGAGGTCTAAAATTAAATCTAAAACGCTTGTTGATTTTTACTATAATTAAGTTTCTCTGGAAACAAGGCCAACAGAAAAAGCTTGGGGTTCAGTAAGATTAGTTTTGAAATAATCTTGATTATAACTCTTCCCTTCGAATCTTTCTACATTGCCAAATACAATGAAACAATGTTCCTCTAGTTTCCGTGCATTTTGTGCACATTACTGGTATGTTTTTGTTATATCGATGGAAGTGTGTATTTCTACCCGTGTCTGCAGCAGAGCCTCTTCAGCTTCAACTCAGAACAGTTTAACTGGGCCAGCCCGATCAGAATCCCTGCAAACGTCCCCTGTGAAACAAAGAGCAGGACAGAAGATACAGTCAGCGTGGAGAAATATTTCCTTGTCAAATGCACTGAAATCCTACAGATTTCTTTGATGCCGTTTGAGTGAGCTCTGACCTGTTCAATGACGACATGTTTGCCTTGATAGTCCAGCCAGATAGGCACTTCAGAGGTGAATCGAAACTCCCTGAAAATAGCAATGGAGGAAGTTAAAGACCATATTATATGAGGAGAGAAGTTTTGAGTATTTTTCCTACCCTGTATATTCGCACGAGCTTCATTGTTCGTAACACATACCCCTTATTCCCTTAAGTTTATAAAAGCCGAATCAGACGTTCAGACTTCAGGTGAGTTAGTGTTTACTTACCGGAAGTAGATTGGCTGGTCGGAGGAGGAGGTGGAGCCGGCAGAGGAGGAGCTCTGCTCGCTGTAGGTAGTTTCCACAGACGCTGTGAGGTCAGGTCCCATACCAGCGGCTGACTCCGCCTCCTCAGACGCCTTCTGGGAGGAGTCTGCCTTCGCTGAAAAATAGATGGAGAGAAATATAGACTTACACATCAAATTAATTTAAACATTTAAACATTTTCTGTAGGAAGTGAAAATAAATGCTGCTACAGTGATGATATGCAGTCCTACTTTATATATATATACATTACTCCACAAAAAGCACATCTTAATATTTATGTCTTTGACAAAAGCCCTAAATGTTAAGTGTGAAAGACAATTGATGAAATATGTAGCAAAAAACACAAAACATCACCAGACGTCGCTCACCTTCAGTTGCAGGGTCCACAGGCAGGTAAGGGTTAACAAAGGAAGCGAGATTGCTGAAAAAGTCCTTCAGGAAAAACAATGCATCCTGGACAGGCGAGAGACAAAAAGGCGGGTTAGTTGTGGAAAAGTTACAACTGAAAATCAACAATACTTATTAGAAGTAGTTACATGTTTTTCTGGTGTGAATGTGGTCACTTCTGATTGTCACATTAATATGCTAAATCATTTTAATGCTTGGGTTGTTGGATGCTTCTGAATCATTCTCCAGAAGGGCTTTGAATAAAACTCATTCCATTTCAATTTCTTCATTTTCTACACAGTGACAATTAAGACAAAACGTCAGGCTCTACTCAGCCACTTGTGGGTGACACGTACTCTGACGGAGTCTGGATTTGGATTCATCTTTTAGTGTTAAGTCTCGGGAGCCGGAGTTACCTGGTCGATGTTAAGTCGTAGAGGCAGCAGGCTGACTCGAAGACAGCACTCTGGTCCACCGAGGCCAGACTCTGGACACACCTGCAGGGCCTTCACTGTCAGCTGCAAAAAGAAAACACACAAACCAGGACATATTAGGGCCATTGTAGGTAAAGAAAACAATAAAATAAAAAATTTAACCTACAATGGCCCTAATACGCCGTCTCACACACATGGCACAATACATTTTTTTTTGTCGTCTTTTACAAGTCCTCCTAATGCAGAAGAACCAGCCCCCACACACTTCTCCACCTAATTCTTGCCCCCCTGAACAAGAACACTTCCTCAAAGCTATTTGTACTCACTTCACCCTGACTGTACAGTGTTACAAGACAAGTGGGGATTTCCAACATCAAGAAATAAATAAATCAAAGACTCCCTCTGTCCCCCCCGGTCCCTGCTGTCTCACCATGTTGGAGTGGGCTCGGCGAGGCATGCTCTCGCTGGTGTAGAGGTAAAGGAATTTGTTGATTTGTGAGGAGGCCAGTCGGTCTCGAACCTCCAGCTCCTGGACGATGAACACCTGCCTGGAGATTGGCTGCTCGCCACCGGGACCAACCCCGACGCAAGCCGACACTGGCCCCTCCCCATCCTGCCCTGCTACTGGCACTGCATAGGTCTCATGCTGGAAGGACACCTGGGAGGACAAAACAGGAGGAATGTGTTGAAAAAGGTAAATATGTTGTATGTTTAAAATGTGTTTATTGGTGAAGCTGCTCTCCTGAGGAAATTATAGCCATTTCAAAAAGGAAAGCAGTATAGTTTAGTTTCAAGTTGAATTTAAATGAATAGTTTGACATTTCGCTGCTCCCTTGCCAAGAGTTAGATGAGAAGATCAATACCACTTAAATATCAGTATGATTTATGTGTGGAGCCAGCAGCCGACACATTTCTACTAGATCAGGGCACAAGAAAACATAAAAAATGAATAAAAACTACCTCGATGGTTGAATCAGCAGGAAGAGAGATACTTAATGTTAGCGGTTAGTAATCTATCTCCTCCTGGGAGGTGAGATTTACCTCTCTTCATGAAACACATGAACAGAGGAGGAGCGCTGCAGCGATAAATCGCCAATAAATATTTTTAAATCGATTGGCAGCCCTAATAACTCAGTTTCATACCAATTCAGCTTACACACACTGTGTATGAATCTACCTTGGTGAGCTGGATCTCCATCAGCAGTGCGTGCTGACGCCCGCTGCCTCCAGCCCAGCGCCACGAGTTCTGGGGACGGGAGGGAGCGGCAGAGCGAGAGGGGGAGCCACGAACACCAGCGGAGACTGAACGACCTCTGCAGAGAGACACACAGGTGAACATTCTCATGACCAATGACGTATATGTTGTATGAGAAACTAAATGTGTGTGCGTGTGTTACCTGTTTGTGTTCTGGGCATGTATGGACATGGGTTTGCCGCCAAAGTCTTTGCCCCCGTAGAGATGCCAGACCACAGAGATCTCCCGCAGCACCACTCTGCTCTGGGGCACCGGGAAGCGGCTGGGCGCTCTGAGCAGGTCTGAGCTGCCTCGAGGTCTGGAGAAGTGACTCTCCTTCACCCTGATAGGGCCCTCAGACAACACCGTCACCATGGGCTCCCCGTCCCTGGGCTGTAACAAATCCCACGCGTGGACATTTTAATAGAGATACACATAAACAGTTTGTAACGTCTCTTTCATGGAACATTGAAATTCAATTGTATGTCCATAATAAAACATCGACTGTTCGATCACTTACAATTTCTCCAAAACTGAAACCAGTTACAAGATCTTCTCTTACTCTTAGTCATACGAATCTCAAAATAAAATAGCTCCAGGTTACTGGACGAATGAATTGCAGGACATCCCACTTTATCAAACATGTTTTACTTTCCCAGAAGAAAACAGCTTATTTTGGACTTGCAGGTGTTACATATTGAGAGCTTTATGTCTTCTTCAGTCACGCAGAAGAGCGATCACACTGACAAAATGTGGTGTGTGTGTGTGTGTGTGTGTGTGTGTGTGTGTGTGTGTGTGTGTGTGTGTGTGTGTGTGACGTCACGGTCTGTGCTGCTGTGTACGTAAAAGCATCATGTGGCACATGTGTGTAAATTTGACATATGACACTGATCAGCTGACGATCGGTGCATCTCTGTGGGTAAACATACAGATGGTGGGAAGAAAAACTTTTTAAGAAATGCAAAACAGGACCATAAAAGCAGGCAACGAGACTCACAGGAATGCCCATGCCGGGAGCCTCCAAGATGCAAAAGTCGTCGTTGTCGGTGGACCCCTCGGAGCCGTCCTCTGACATCATGTCTGCCTGAGCTTCTGTTGCTGTGGCAACCAGTCCGTCGAGCTCAGAGTCCTCCCCCTGCAGGACGGAGGGGCTGCGCTTCGGAGCTTCACCGGGGAACAGGTAGACGGAGACGGGCGAGCCTCTCTGCATGGAGGGTGAACCTGGACCAACGACCATCAGTCAGGTTAAGAAATCAGAAACAAGCAAAGATTTGTGCCAAGCTGCCACTGTAAACACTGTAAACACTGTAAACACTGTGAACAAGTTGCTATCCTATCTAAAACTGAACCGAAGTGAAGCTCTCATGACATTGAACCACATTCCAGGAGATGGCGCTATGCTTCATAATTAATCCCTGTTTTTCACATGCAGTACGATTAAATAACAAGAACATGAGTTGAATATTGAAGTAGATCAAATGCCATTCAACTAAACTATTCAGCTCAGGTCTGATGTTAACCAACTGAGGTCGTATTGGTCGAGGGTGGTAGTGAAGGAGGACTCGGGTTGATTCCAAATCAAAAATATTTAAACATTATGGCCGTTTACACAGTTCTCCAACCACGTTCTCTTATGTATCCTGTTTGTAAACCTGTCTGGAAAAGTGAAACTAAACTAAAACTAGCAAACACACTCTGCAAACGAACTTACACTGAACTCAAATGAAATAGAACATTTGAAACTATTACAACCGTGGTACAACAACTCTTCAGTACCTGAATCTAAACTCTCTTCTCGGTGGCTCTTCTCTGTGTCGATTAAGGCATCAGCCAGGTCGTACTGGTTGATCTCGGCGGTTTCAGCTGGAGGGCAGGGCAGCACCGACGCAGGACTTTCTGACAGCTAACAACACAGAATATTACAGAAGAACATTTTGACAATTATATGGCATCTTAATACCACTTTTCAGAGCTTTCTTTTTCCATATTTATACAGACCTGCAAATTACTCAAATCAAATTCCATAGTAAAAGAGAATTTAACTTTTAGCTTTCATTTATCATCGTACTTAATATTATACGTTTATACACGTCATTAGAATTCTGTAATTGTACTACTGCTACTTCTGTCTACAACACCTATTGTATGTCTGTCTGTTCATCTCTCCTCGGTTGCTCTTGAGTTTCTACTTTTTTTTTTCCCCCAAAAAAAGATTCTATAATAAACAGACTGTGAAGCGCTCAGAGGCAAATTTGTCAACATAAATAACATTTACTTGAGTTGCTGAACTAGTCTGAAGACAATTTTTAATTCTCACCAATTTATTATTTCAATTCTTGAGTGAATACGCCGGACTTACTGGTAATTTCTGGCCGGCGATTTCGGTGGGTGAGGTGTGTCGCGGCGGTGGGTGCAGGTCACCCTGCGACACGAGGTACTGCAGCAGATTGACCAGGGCAGCGCAGGAGTCAGCGCAGGTGTGAACGTGAACCACATTGTTGGAGCAACGGAGCTCAAAGAGAGGCTGAGACTGGAGAACAAAGAGGATACAGAGGAAGCACATTTCAATTAATAACAGGAGAATCAATAAAGGTGGTGACAGAGAGCTGTAATGGGAGAAGCTGGGAAAAGAGGAAAACTAGATGATAATAAAGGTGAAAAAATAAAAACACCTGAACGCTAGAAACATAAAATGGATAGAGCAAATGCCTCAAAAGGAAAACCTGGCAATACTAAAGGACATACAAAACATTGATACATAACCAACTTTAAACTGATCTTTCTCACATACGATTGGCTAAAGGGGCAGCTGCGTCATTGTTGTCGGACGACCTGTTTACTGTTGCTCTTGGTTCCAAAGTGATCCTTAAAGTGCTGCCTGAAGCTATTATTATAGTGAAACTGGTAAAACAAATATTTACAAACACAGGGCCTGTGCTTCTTAGTGGTTTTCGAAGGAAATTTATCTAAATTATAATGTTTCGTTTACGTTGACATTTTCACCGTAGTCTTTTCTTTGCTGTATGCTTTATGGCTGCAGTGTGAATGTGAAGGAAACACAGTTGTGTAAACAGATGGCCAGCACTCACCAGCTTGCCTGTATTGCTGCCTTTCCATGTGGTGATGGCGAGCTCCAGCAGGTCAATGTCCAGAACACACACATAGTCTGTGTGACGCAAAAACACATGGTGGGTTTTTATTAGAGTGTGTTGTTAACTACTGTATTGGCCCGATATAAGACGTCCCCGATTGTGAGATGACCTCCTTTTCAACCCCGTTTTTGGAAAAGACACCTTTTGAAGATACAACTTACGTTTCTAAATCTTCATTTTATTATTTCGAAGAGAATCAACATTAGCTAGGAGATGCAGATGTTCTGTTGTTGACTTTCAGCTTACAGGGATAGTTCGGATTGTTTGAAGTAGGTTTGTATGACGTACTTATCTATAGTCAGTATATTATCTACAGTAGATGGCGGTCGGCACGCCTCCAGTTTGGAGAGACAGACAGGAGTTACCGCACGAAAGCTAAGTAATGTACGTCAGCAGCAAAATGTATTTTCGCCACCTAAAACAAATCAATATCAGTTTAAGTGTACACTATATTTAGAATATTTTCACCGCTTTACTTTGCCAGTTCCAATTTGAAAAGTTCTGTCTGACAGCAAGATAAAGCTCTGAATATATAGTGTACACCTAAAACAAATCAATATCCGTTTTAGGTGATTAAAGTACTGCCTGTCTACATCAGTACATTGCTTTGCTTCCGGGCCGTTTCTCCTGTATCCTTGTCCAACCTATGGGCGTGTCGACCGTCATCTACTGTAGGTAATACACTGACTACGGATAAGTACCTCATACAACCCCACCTAAAAATATCTGAACTATCCCTTTAAGTATGAGCTGCAGCTGTTCTGTTGTTGGCTTTCAGCTTAACAACAGCTCTGATAGTAATCACACAAGTCCTGTACGGAAAGTTTCCACAGTCCAGGGGTGAGGTACGTGTAAACGCAGATAACAAACTTCCCAGAACTTTTCACTTCTTTCACTGTAACATGAACCAACTGAAACTCCTCTAAGTTACACAGGACTTTCTACCTTTAATGCTGAATAACTCTAATAGACGCAACATAAACAAGAGTAGTGGAAGAAGTGGAAAGATCTTTAAAGTAAAAGTACTAATAACACAATTTAAAAACACTTTGTTTCCAGTAAAAGTCCAGGATTAAAAAACTTTAATATTTCTCTCCCTGCAGTGTAGTAGAAGTAGAACATAGCATACAATTAAAACACTCAAGTAAACCACAAGTGTCATTTGTTTTACTTGGTTACAGTACTTGAGTAAATGTACTTAGTTACTTTCCAAGACTGATAAACAGACCTGAAAGAAAACTGCTCGCCTTGCAAGATTAGAGATACAAACATCCAAATGCAACACACCTGAGCAGAAAGAGAGCATTTTCTACAACTATGCTGCAACATGTAAACACACGTGCATCACGAGTCTTACCTCTCCTCAAGTCCACGGTGTCAGTCTCACATTTGTCAGAGAGGTAGAGAGCAGAGTCATCCAAGATGAATCTGGACGAAGCATAAGAAAAACAGAACTTAGACAAAGATGTTACGCTGTGAGTCACCGGCTCTTATAATGTGACACAAACTGACAACAACATTCCTAAATATTTACAGCGCTGATTATCAATCCAATCTAATGTTGTGATTTTGGGAGGACATTTTTTTTCTGTATTTGTTTTATTTAAATGGACAAGTTTTGGTGTGCAGTTAGAGGTGGAGTGTACCTGAGGTGGAAGGTGGCTGTGTCTACAATGATGTTACTGGACAGAGAGAAGGACTCTGCTGTGAACAACACACGCAGTGGCAGATACAGAGGTCTGGCACACAGGAAGACAGAAGATTAGGACGGAAAAAAAGGAGAACAGTATAATGTAAATTGTCATCAAGTTCATTTTTTAAAAGTCAAGTCAATTTTATTTGTATAGCACATTTCATACACAGGTGAACTCGTTTTGCTTTACAGTAAAACACGATGAGATAGAAAATAAATATATTTTTAAATAACTTTTCAGCCAACCATACAATGCAGAAACATAAAAAACTGTTTATTTTTTTTTATAACCCTTGTTCTATTCCTACTGCACTCACACATGGGCTTCAGCACGATGTTTTAAGACTGCTTTTAAAAACAGATATTAGGAATAGTATGCACCTGTAGTCGACGGCACAGGTAGCGAGGTGTGTGTGGAGGACAGTGATGACGACAGGTGCTGTGTATCCCAGAATGGGATCATCAATGACATCCAGGAAGTCAACCAGCTGGAACAGACAAACACTGACTCAGCTGGCAGGCAACACAGTGAGAGACAAACATTTTAAATTCATCCACCTAATTTGATTTTAGGGTGGTTTGCATTTTTTCTGCACAACCCAAATGGTTTAAGTGGAAAATAAAGCAGAACAAATTGCAATCGCTGCAATAATAATATTGGCTGCATGTTTTTTTGGTTATGCATGTTGTAGTAAATCATACTTTACTGGCTACAATTATTTCAGGCAGGGCTGGTGATTTAGTACTGGACCAGTGAGGGAAAGCAGGCTGATGTTATTGCTACCAGCACAGACGAGATAATGTTCTCGTGTCCTAGCTCTCGGGAGTTTTCGTTAATGTGCTTTATTTTCTGGATGGATACTGCAAGTCTGTAACTGTAGAGACCATATTACCCCAGTCTGAGCATATCTGCACTCACTACCAGTAAGATTCAGAATTCATTTTAAGATTTTCCTTTTTGTTTTTAAAGCACAGAACGGTTTTTTAACCTTTTATGGAGCCGGATCACCGCCTCAGATCCTCAGGCAAGGCCCTTTTGGTTATTTGGTTATGCCGGCTCAAGACTAAAGGTGAGTGCACTTTCTTTATTAGGGCGCCTGTAGTGTGGAACCAAACTGCCTGAGGAAATTAGGCTCGTGCTGCCGTTTGGGAGTTTTGCATCACTGAGGGGTTTTTTTTGTTTTTCCTGCATCTCTCCTGTATTACCCTTTACTCCTATTCTTTAAAATCATTTTTCGGCAAACACTTCTATGAAAAGTTTTGATTTGTTATTTATTGTTCTTCAACTGTTTCCCTAATATATTACATTTTATTTATATTTGTATTGTTGCTGCTATTGCTATTGCTATTGGGTTTTATTGTGTGTACAGCACTTTGTAAACGTTGTTTTTAGAAGTGCTATACAAATATACTTAGAATTCTTCTTCTTATTATTACTATTTTTATTATCCAATACCTTACAGTTATATGTCTTTAACTTTGGGGAATATAAAGCACACATCCCCTTCAACTCTCCGAAAGCAAGCGCCTGAATGTTGCAGCTGCAGGTAACACACAGTTTATGTAGTTGGAGAAAAAAATGCTTAAATATATATAACAGCAACAGGATAAGGAAGAGTGAGATTTCTTTTTGTTCAGCAAAAGCAACAGCTGCACCCGTCTTCAGAATAAACAGTGGGTCGTAAACTGCAGAACTTACTACTCCACTGCACGCTTGTCCATTGCTACTAGAGAAATAAGCATCTCGCTCTCTTGTAATTCACATTCATACATTTCCATTTCTGCATGAATGTGGAATATCAAAAAAAATCATCAAGTGAGCTTAAAAATTGTTCTGCAGTTTCTCTTTAAAAAAAAATGTATTAGGCTAGTAAAGCATGAAATAAGAAAAACTCCATGAAACGCCTAGAAATGCACGATACATTGTCAGTAACTGTTCGAGTTAAAGTGCAGGGACATTCTGAACTTTAAACAACAAAACTGAGGGATAAAAAGACACCGAGAAGACTATGATCTGTGAGAAAGTGTTTTCTCATACGGCTGCTCACCTGCTCATGCCAGCTGTGATTAGTCTGTGTCACGTAATGTCGCATGGTGGCGCCCTGAAGTCGGAGGGCAACTAGGAACTCCTACAAGAGAGAGAGATGAAAAAGAATTATTGTTTAAGTTCAAACTTGCACCAGCTGCCAAATCAGGTGTTTATGGAGGACGTACCTTAACACTCCTCTGTGGGTCCAGTGTGATTTTGATGGCTGTGGACAACATCTGTATCTGCCCCTCTTTGCCGCTCACACTGCTCACACCCACCTCTGTGGGGTAGATGGTGGGGTCCAAGTGCTTTGGCGGACTGAAGTTGGGCATCTCCAACCGCTGTGGGATGGGGGTGTCTTTCAGCACCGCTAAAGGGGTGTGGGGGTAAAGAAGTTATGACCCAGAACTTACATTAAAAGCGATAGTTTGGATATTTTGAAGTGGGGTTGTATGAGGTACTTATCCATAGTCAGTGTATTACATAATTACATAACTTACGTAAATTAAAGAGGAAAATAAGAATTATGTTGCAGTGAAATGTGTGCAAATGACAATGTGTACCTCGATGGTAGAGCTCCACTCGTCTGCTCTCTAGACACAGGAAATTGAGATTGGGGTCGTTCTGGTGCTGCGCCACGCTGAAAATCTTCCCCCCTTCCAGGTCAAGCACAATTTCCCCATGACTCTGGTCCTCCTGAATTGATTAGATGATATGGTAATGGTTAAGAAACACAAAAATGACTTGCCAATCAACAATTTCCCTCGGGATAAATAAAGTTCTATCTTATCTTAGATTAAAAAAATGGAGACAGCTAAAATGTTTCGGAATTGTGAATGTATCAAACTGGAGCCATTTTAAATCATTTTAAAGTAAAGTCCAAGTCAAGTCTCAGGTCTTGGAGACGTGACTTGCGAGGAGCCACATGGTTCACCTTCTTGTCTGTTCTGGCTTGGAGGCGACCTTTGCCGATAATCACAGTGAGGGAGAGGAGGCTGAGGTTGTGGTTGGGGCGGGGAGCTGACTGTTGTGTTTTTCCAGATGATTCACTGGCCAAGAAGAACTGAGGGTCGTCCTCTTCTGAATCAGAGTCTATGGCAGAGAGACAGAAGACGGAGGAAAACATTCTGTTCAATTTCACTCATCAGTGGAGGAGGAAACATCCAAATACACAAAACCTGCTTGGCTATTAAAAGAGGTTTTGGCAGGCGAGTTGCTATATCTAATAAATCTACATGTTGTTTTTCCATCAAAGCAGTCAAACTCACCCAGTCTAAAGGCCGACTTGCAGAGCTGGAACTCGTCGTGGTGATGGCGGCTGTGGTCGGGGCTGTGGGCCGAGGGGGGAGGGGGCTCCCACATCAACAGATCATTATTGATCCTTTTCGACAAAGGGGTGGGTGAGAAACATTATTGGTACTTCAGATGCAGGATTTAAAACCAAAATAAAAGACCAAAAAAAAGAAAAAACAAAGCTGGAAGCTACTTCCAACACAACTAATGACAGTTCTACATGAGCAGCTCAAGAAAGAGGACGCCAACAATATACATTAAAGTCAAGTAAATCTATGTTTATAGGCAGATGAAGCACAGCTTGTTACACTTGACCATGTTCTGTGTTGATCTGAGAGTGAGCCTGCTGTACAATAAAAGAACGTTCTACCGGATGTATTTTAACATACTGTACTGCTGACGTACCTGTTGTAGAAGCTCTGGAAGGCCTGTTTGCTGGGCAGGAGGATGTAGGCCAGCGGCAGGTTGATGTCCACTGCACACTGACACTGAGCGACACACTGCGCCTGAAACTGACGCATCTCCTCTGGGTCGGCTGGAATCACCATCTAAAGAAAGGAAGGAGGCGAGACGAGGAGGGGTGAGTTGGCTCTGGAATCTCGATAAAATGGCTGGTAAATTGTATTTCTTTCTGCGCACCTCCTCAGTCTCAAACATGGTGCGGTTGGAGGAGAACGGAGAGCTGGTTTTGTCGTTGAGTTCACAGTGACTTTCAAAGAAGGCGGCCCCAAGGTCCCTGATGAGGTTCATCCCACCCAGACCTGCTGCCGGGCCCTGAGTCTCACCTCCACGCACACGCACGGATATCCTGCTCACAGAAACAGAAAAGTAAGTCACCCTGATTACTAATATTTCTGTTTTCTTGTCTTATTTCATGAGCAACAATGCCTTAATTTAGACTCCAACTTTCTCTTAGATACTGTAAAGTGCTGTAAATTTGGAGTAGATTAGAAAGCTTTATTAATCCCCAATAGGGAAACTCATTTGCTACCGAATCAACTCATACAGATACAGATTCATAGTACACAACAGATACAAATACACAGCATAACAAATAAATAATAGTTTTGTGGGCTGCCTTGGTCAGAAAACATGGGATTCAACAACCATTCAAATCTGTCTGAATACAGCTATATTCAGACAGACAGTATGAGAACAATTATGTTTGTTGTTTTTAACATCAAAGCATGTAAACATGTTCTATTAGAAGAACAAAATACAAGCATGAGCCTGAAAATGAACATACTGCAATATGTTCCCTTTAAAAACACAGTGTAATGGATGGCCTTTAAAATACAGAACCATGGCTAAATTTAAAGCGGATCGTGAATTATGCATCTTATTATTCTCATAATCAGTCTTACGAACCTTGGCGGAGAGTCACGGTTCTTCTTCACTCTGATACAGGGGAAAGAGCCGCCCTCCCAGCCCTCGTATGACCCTGGTGAGAGACAACCAATCAGTTCAATGTCTACATTTCACTACACTAAAAAGTATAACTGCATATCAGATTTGCTTTTAATAATGAATTGTGTTCTTCAGGACTACATGCAACAGCACAGAATAATAAGCAACAAAGGCAACTTCCACCTTCTCTATGAGGTAACGGCCACTCATAGAACATGACTAATGGGACAATATTAACAAAAACAAGAGGCTTTCCAACTTTTTTTTACTAACTTTAGTCCCTGGAAAGAAATAATAATAATACAGAGTGGATTAGCCTGGTAAAAAAAAAAAATCATCGACATTGAAAACACATTGGATTGTCTTTGTTGAGCAAAGAGCATTGGTCATAATACTGTCCGTCTAATTTTGGTCGCTCTTTTCATGAATATTCAGTCAAACAAACACACAACCTATACAGTTTGTGTTCCCACCGTGCAGGTCAGTAAAGGAGGCCTCCAGCAGCTGGGTGAGGCAGGGAGCCCACGGCTGTCCCGGTGCAGTCTGCTCACTCTGGAGGTCCGGGGCCTCCTGGTGCTTCAGCTCTAGCTCTGTCAGCTCCAGCACCAGAGTCTCTTGCCGCACTGCCCTCTGGGTTGGAGGTCGACGCTTAGGAAGGGGCCGCAGGTCGGGTATGGGGAAACGAAGCCTGAGGATGGCGTGCGGGGAGAGGAGGGTGAAGGAGGAGTACAGCTCGCTGCTCTGGGTCTGAGGAAAGAAAGTGAGAAATCTTTAGGCACCTATTTATCTAAAGAGCATTGGCTGAATATGGATTTTAAGAGATGATTCAGTCACAGAGTTACAGACAGTAGTCAGTTCTGTGGTAGGCACTGTCAAAGCTTTACTAGCAGCTTAAAGTTTTTACAAAAAGATTAGCATATTTTTCGTCTCCCTCGTGCCGACATAGAAGTTCAATCCATTTCTTCCAGGTGTTTTCAGGCATGCGTTTTACTGACTAGTGCATTCAACTACCTTTGACCATGTCTACATTTTTTAGGGATTTAGTTTCTTAATAATGGAATGAATGTATGTGGGGTTCCACCTGCATGAGTCCAGGTCCAGCAGTCTCTGTGGGACAGTGGCTGAAGGCTTTGCTCAGGTTCCCCAGGCGGCTGAGGATGTCCAGGTCCAGCTCGGCGCTCAGCTCTGCCAACTCCACCCGCACAACACTGTCCCGACGCACCACTCGCTGTTTACCCTGCCAACACACACACACACACACACACACACACACACACACACACACACACACACACACACACAC
>CALSCE010009297.1:4215982-4235620 GCA_943593645.1 Bovichtus variegatus
CACACACACACACACACACACACACACACACACACACACACACACACGTTAAAAGAGAGATGTATATGTCTGTCAGACAATTGAATACTCTCCAGTATGATTTTTCTGATAATATTCGTATATAACTAATCAATATAATAAATTTAAGACATTTAGTACTGATTTTTTGACTAAAGTTAGCAAAGGCCTATTTTTATACACTATATATAGTGTATAAAAATAGGCCTTTGCTAACTTTAGTCAAAAAAGTTTGGTACTAGACGTTAAAATGGTCTATACAATCAAGATTACATAAAGAATATCATATAACTCTCTCACTACAAGAGTACCATGAGAGAACAATAAATACTGGCTGCTTTGGGTTGACAGGAGTCATTGAAGACAACAGGGAATGAAATACTTGAAAATAAAGCAAGTTTAAAAAGGAGTCTTTGTAGTACATTGTGTTATCATTGTACCTACTACACAAACCAAACAAACATTATTTGTTCAGCACCTTTCGTACACTGACACTGGAACATTTCATGCAAACTGAACTGTAAATTGGGTAAAAAGAAATACCATTTATTTACGGTAAGAAAGGTCTTGCACATTAACAGGCACATTTCGAGTGAGATTGTGTGTGTGTGTATAAATGCGTACTTTACGCAGGTGTTTTTCAGTGAGGCCGTAGTGTAGTTGGGCACACGGCCTGGCTGCTGCTCCGATTGTGAACAGACCAGCTTTCTGGAACTGAAGCAGCTGGAAAGAGACACAAAGAAGGTTCTCTCAAGGTACTTTCAGACAACAGGCACAAGTTTAGTTAAAAGTAACTCACAATTCAAGGGATGTCCCTCCAACATGACATTTATAATGACTCCATGCTGGCACAAGTCAAACATATAGAACGTTGGTTCTAGTACAAAAGAAAGACGAAGAACAGCTGGGACAGATTGAGATGTTCGACCTCATAACAACCGTGTTTGATCACTAACTGTTGATACTGCCACATTGAAAATATGATAACCAAATATGAACAATCAAACAAAACAAAGATCTTGGCACGAAGATGTTGCGACGCAGACAGACAAAGAGATTTTCTACCTCGCTGTACTGAGGCTTCCCGTCCTCCCAGAGGCACTCTAACAGTTCCAGTCTGCTGAAGGTAAGGTCAGAGGTCACGGCCCGACTGTGCCGTGTCCCGCTCCGCATCTCACAAGCAACCTGCACTGCTGCTCCTGTCACTCTGGCAGAATAAAAATAAAATAAAAAATATTTGAAATATGCTGTGCTGCAATTTATGTAATGTAAAATGATACAAACCTCGCAGAAGCGTAACACATTCTCCAGACCTGCAGGCTATTTAACTTCATCGTGGTTTATTGTGTTTCAGAAACTCAGCTGTGTATTGAGCAGCATCTTATTATGAAATGGAAGTTTTACAGTGTCGTCTGAACACAAGCCCCTTTTTATATTTACAAAAACACTACACGCCCAAAGTACCTTCCCATCTGTAATTGTTGTAAAATTAAATGATGTGGGACGCTATGTTCACATCAATTGCTCACAAAAGACAAAATATACCTCTATGTTTTCCTACCTGAGATGAGAGTGCGGGCAGGCCTTGGCAAAGCCGCCTCTCAGATGGTGGAAGTCTCTCTCGCTGAACATGCTGTCCTTGAAGAAGGCCAGCTCCCTGAAGAACACCCGAGACACCTGAGCCAATGACGATGCTTCGTCAGGCTTAGAGGGCGGGTCCTCCTGCAGCAGGGTTAGGGTGAGTCCGCCGAGGGTCAGACGCAACAAAGCATCAGGCTTCAGCTGCTCTGCACCGCTGTGTGAGCGTCCTGCAAGGAAGAGGATGACTGTTCAGTTCTGACAGAAACATCAAACATCTGTGTAAAGTGGTAACATACAGGTTTTATGAATAAGTATAATTTTGAGGACAGTCCAGTACTTGATATTTCAGAGTCCTTCAAAGCTCAGCACTGCAGTGATTTTACCTCTGGTCCGGCCGCTGGCCTGGGGAAGACTCGACAGACAGCCCGCTACAGGATACCTCCTGGGACAGTTCGCCATGCCCTGGCAGGGAAAATTAAAGTGAAAATCAAACCGCTTGTGATTTGACGAGTACAGTTACAAGTTCTAGCTCCGTTTCTTGTTGTAGGTAAGAGCACACATACATAGTTCCATAGAATACCTTGTGCTAATACCCTTTCTGCTATTTGTAAACAATTGCACAAAACCCTATAATTAAAAGAAAATACATTTAAAGTGAAGAACAATTACATTATTTTCAGTAATACTAAAGGATGCCAATATTGATCATTTAGGAATTAAAGCTTATCTGCCAGATGCTTAAACTGTAAACACACACACACACACCCTCACTAAATACTCACGGCACACACACATTAGGCTGTACCTGTGCAGACAATGATGCAGGTTGTGTGAAGCTAGCCAGACTGTGTGTGGAGGACTCCATATCGCTGTCTGAGAACTCGCTGCCGGAGCGCACAGACGTCACGCTACTGGTCATTCCAGCAGGACACATGGAGAAAAACATTTCTGCAGGCACAGACACACACACACACATACATACACACACACACACACAGACAGACACAGTTGTTACAAGTTAAATACTACAAAGTACACAAACATTGCAGGCCATGTTTCTACAAGTAAAGGAGTGGCAGGAGTGTTTTCACAGCAATTTACGGCTCAGCACTCTTCTTATTCTACACTAAAGGTTCACACCGAGGTTTCTCATTGGACTGGTCGCCAAAAAGCAACCTAAGACTGTGTGTTTGCATTTTGTACAACCCAGCTAAAGACAGATTTCCTGTACCTTGAGATTGATAATGTACATAAATATACACTGT
The DNA here is from genome assembly GCA_943593645.1 of Bovichtus variegatus. NCBI lineage: Eukaryota > Metazoa > Chordata > Actinopteri > Perciformes > Bovichtidae > Bovichtus > Bovichtus variegatus. The sequence goes on from CALSCE010009297.1 coordinate 4,218,847, forward strand.
AGGGCAGCACAATAATCCAGTATTATTATTATTCTCAATCACGATCTTGGCTTCCCACATCGGTCATGCCGCTGTGCATGCGCGCTGCCTCGGCAGCCTGTGAAAAGCTTTCCTGAATGTTGTGGCTGCGTCCAGAGTAGAGGAGGAATATTTTGGGTTAAAAAGTTTTGGTACTATTTTATTTACACTTATTTCTAAGAGATGCATTGTGCTCTGTTTATTTAAATATAAAAAGGGCAATAATAATATTTTCCCCCTAAAATCAATGAATAATCATGATGTATAATTGTGAAGTAATTTTGGCCATAATCGTGCAGTCCTATGTTTACCCACAGTGGCTGACATGGTTACAAACTACGTCTTTAGGAGCAGGCCGGCTGAGGTTATGGTGCATCTCACACAGATGTTTAGAAGCTCTGTGTACCTCCATTCTCCAGGCTGGTGATGTAGGGCTCCAGGTCGGGCTCAGTTTCCCACTCCGTGTCTCTGGGACTGGAGCCCAGCTGCTTACTGAGATCCTCCTCAATCAAACGCAGATCGTCTGAATCCAACGGTCGACTGAGTGCTCCACCACACTTATTCTCTGCCCCTGGAGGAGAGATGACAGGGAAACAGATTTATGAATGTGTGCGAGAGAGAACGAGATCAAGGCTGAGTGTGACCTCACATTTATGAGGCATTTACCGATGTCTGTGACCCCCTCGCTCTGAACTACAGAGGAAACGGCGAGCTTATTGTCTGAGTCCTCCTGCCTTTGAGGAATTCTACATTATGTATTGCTAAACCCGATTACCTTTATTTTGTGAGTGCATGCATGAAATGTAAGAATACTTTGTACATTTTAAGGATGGAGAATCAAGTATTTGTTATTCTTTTTGTGAAGAGAATCCCTCTGAATACTGATGTCCATTCAATTCTAACTTATTCCCGTCATCATAGCAACCACTTACAGGCCAGATTAAGATGACAAAATCACCATAGTCTTATAAATCATAGTGGCACATGATTGTGCCTTCCTTCATTTCTTAAACACCATGATACATTAAATATAACTTATATAATTGAATTTTTATTTTGATTAACATTAAAATGTTTGGAGTTTCGAACACTCTGAAGTTAGTAGATATGTTTGGATCACACGAGTCGGAAACAATCCTGCGCAGCCGCCACTGGAATCTAATCTATAAAACTAATCATTAGTGTAGCCTAATCTTTATTTTTCAACTGCGTAGAAATACCGGGTTTAAACAAAATGAAAAGACCTGCAAAAAAAAAAAAAACGGTGCAACATTTGAATGTTTATTTAGAAGTTGAATATCAACGTTATGTACTTGTACTTGTAATGCCAATAAGATCCAGGAAAGACGATTTCAAACTCAGACCCAGACTTCGTAAAAGTTCTCATTAAAGTGTGAAATTGTGATCGCATCTGGAGCGTTAAATGGCAAAAGCCAGGAGTAACTCGGGCCTACGATTAGTGCATGTTTATCACAGTGGCAGTGTTTTACTGTACCGGTGTCTATGCAGAGGGCTGCCAGCAGGTCTGTCAGATGAGTGATTTGATCGGGAGACAGCAGCATGTGGACACAGCCCACTTTCCCATCCAACTCAAACTGATGAACAGAGACACAGAGACGGGACACAGGAGTCAACACGAGAGAGCAGTTGCCTTTACTAATCCTTCAGAATGCTCCAGCATGCACACACACCTTTGGTCCAGGCAGCATGTCGTTCTGTTTGATCTTGACGGTGGTCTCGATGAAACCGGAACAGCTTCCTATGAGCAGTGGCTGAGATGGAGGACAGGCAGGGGATGTCAGGGGCTTCACCTCTTCTTCCTCCTCTTCCTCTTCCTCATCATCATCATCTTCTTGTTCTTCCTCCTCCTCCTCCTCTTCCTCCTCCTCCTCCTCCTCTTCTCCTTCACTTGCCGTGGCTGATTCGGGGTGCTCCTGCTTATGAGGACCCTAAGGAATGAGGAGAAATATATGAACATTTAAGGTTAGAAATCATAGTTTTTCATATTGATATATATTGTGATATGTTCTCAAAGTTTCCAAGAAACAAACTTGCATTTTACATAAAAACAAATGTGTGGTGGCTAAAGTGGTTATTTCTTTGCAACAGTAGCAAGTGAGAAAAGTTTATTTTCATCATTGTGGGAGTAATAAACTGGTTTATCAAAGTCTAAGGCTGTTAGTTATAAACCCCTTTATTACACATCAGCTCTTCCTGCACTGCTCATGCTGTGGCGCAGAATGTGGAGTTATCATTTCGAGTTATTCTTTGTTATGTTTTGTTTTAAGTTTGCTTAGTCTTTCATGATCCTGTAAATAGGTAGGTGAATACGTAAAATATAAACATAAATGAATAAAAGTGTGAAAGAAATAAAAAAAAACTAATAGATACAAAGATTACACATAGAGAATCCTTGGTTTCCATCACCTGTACTATGCCGGTGCTGTCGTAGAACAGCTGAACGGCGCTCAGCTGGAGGATCTTGTGCAGGAAGGCGGGCGGCTGGTGGATGTCGACAGGCACGGTAGTCTGGCTGGCTGGATCTCGCACCGCCTCGTCAAAGTACTCCAGCCTGGAGAACCATGTAAACAAACACACACATTATTCAGCGGAAGGTAAATATTGTTTCCCGGAACATGCTTCACGGGACTCGAATGAGTTGTTCTGTAAAAAAACAAGCATTTGAGATGACGGGGCATTCTGGTTACTGACCCCACATCAACCCTGAGCAGCTTTGTCAAGAAGCTACAAAAACAACAGTGTGACAGAGACACACGTTACAAAATGGCTCCAATGGAAATAAACACAGAAACACAGCAGTGGCTTCGTAGCGATTCATCAAATAAGTGGGGAGTTGGGAATGACTGAGAATGAGCTCAGTTACCTTCACTTTGTAAATTTAGCTTTAATAATATTGTCACGTGAGCACTATACATTTGATTTGATTAGGACCGACCACTACTGTTGAAAATAGGGCTGCCACCAAGATTATTTTCATTATCAAATGAATCTGCCGATACTTAATTATTTGTTTGGTATTTAAAATGTCAGAAAATAGTGAAAAATGTCCATCCCAGAATCTCAAAGTCCAGGTTGATGTCTTTAAATGTCTTGTTTCGTCAGTCCAAAACCCATAAGTATTCAGTTAATTGCGATATATAACAGAGAAAAACAGGAAATCTCCATATTTGAGAGGCTGAAAACTCCTTTTTTTGTTGTATTTCACATTTTATCACTCATAAAAGGGGTGCAAAAGTGCTTTTCTTTATTGTAACTCTCCCACATCAGCTCTTATATTACAGTCAGGGAAGACGGAAGGCAAAATGGTAAGAATTTGATTTCATTTTCTCTCTGCTCATCTCAATAAGGAGAAGACGCCCCTGCTCAGTTATGAACTTGCTCACCTTGGCCTTGAATTGTCAGACAGCCTCAGTGTGAAGGTCGTTTTAAAACAGGGTCAGTATTGACAAAGTCATTTACCTGAACAGGCTTTTATCAGTGGCTGCAAATAACTGCAGGCTGTACCTCAGGTGTCGTCAATACAGGATGTCAGGGGAGGCTGTGACCTCGACATTGATGAATACATGGCCACTGTTGCTGTTGAGAGCCAGGTAGTTAACTGGTTGTATGACTATAGATGAAATAATGATCATGACTTGATTATGTTCTCAATGATTTGACGTATTTTACGCCATTTTCGACAGAACATCTTTAACCATTTTCAACTCGAACTGCAGCGATTAGTCGGCTGATCGATTTGTTTAAAGACAGAAAAATAATCTCCAACTATTTTGATAATCTATTAATGGTGAAAGTAGTTTTTCATGCAAATATGGTAGAACACGCTGTTTTCACTAAGGACCTGTAGGTATAAATCTGGAAGCTTTTATTTGTCTAAAAGAAAAGATTTAGAAAGTTATGCTGACAACGAAAGCTGCAACCAGTCTTGGAAATGGACTTTTTTGTCCACCTGCCACTGTGGCTGGTGGATTCCAACATGTACCAGCTACTCAATGAATTACCTTTTTTTTTGGCAGATGATTGAAGAGAATCTAGCAGCCACTTGCATATTTTACCGGCATTTGGCTGGTGCTAATTTAAAAGCTCTTCCTGTGCAGCTTGTTCCTTGTTTTTGTCACCTAACGTGCTACAGATCCAGTTTGTGATTCAGGCTGTATCCCCTTCACAACAAGGGCTGCAGGAAACCTTTATGTCTTTATGACCATAGCCCATTCATAAAAACACTTGTTCACACATGTTCTTTGACAAAGAGGCCCACATTACAGTGTTAGCCAACAGTGAAACAATGAGGAGAGGTTTTGCACATTTGAGTGAGAATCAACGATGCACAAATACAAACATATGAAGTTATGTAAAATACCTGCAAACATTTTTTAAATCCCAACCACCTTCATGTTTTTGGTCAAAATGGAGCAGAAATTAAGATGAGGGGGAGACTTCTCCGTTCCACATTGATAACAGGAAGCCCTTTTTTTATGTGATGAAAGTATCTTTGTAGCTTGGCGTGCACTATGTTCCTATGTAGAACAAATCAAGTGAGTCTCTTGTGCCGAACCTTATCATATTTCTAACGCAGTGTTATTCATTAAAAGGCCACTCAGACATAAATATATTATTATATCATTAAATATATTATTACTAAATGGACTGTAAAATTGACCTTTGAAGTTTTATTTCAAAATGCCCCAAAAGCTGACCTCCATCAGCATTTTTCAGCAGCAAACAGTAGCATAAGTAATGTGTTTCTGTTTTTTCAGGATGTTATTTCCAAATGTGATGAAAATTAATTCACTACAGTATGTATAAATCCTACATGAACTATAGTATTAACAAAGAGGACATTTAGCATTCTTAAAATACAAAATAAAGGACACGAATCATGAAGGAGCTGCAATAATAGAAAATGTTAAAAAAAAAAACAATATTCTTTTCTTCTTTGAAGCTCATTGTCTTAAGTGAATCTTGAAAAGGGAGCTAGGACGTACCGTTTGATGTGCACCTCTAAGGCAACGCCTGTTTCCAGGTCCAGGGGCTGGTGCTCGATGCGAACGATAGTGTCTATGAAGGTGACTTTAATACGACGAAGGACTGCAAACACAGATGGGATGAGAGACATACAAAGGTTCATCAGCACTGATCTTTCCAATCATCTCTTCTTAGCCATGTGTGCTTAGATTGGGTTTTAAAAAGGAGAAATAGTCCCTATAATTGACATTACTACTGTGGGGAAACTTTGTGAAGAAGGGACATTGTGAACATACAGACATCAGAGTGAGGGCGCACACAGCTTCGACTCACCCGTCTCAATGGTTTGTGCAAACATCTCAAGCCCCTCCAGCTGAGCCGGAGGTTCCTCTGACGCCTCTGGGGGGTCCTTCAGGCACTCCTGAGCCAGCTGCATGCTGGAGGTCATGCTTGATGACCAGCCTTGGGAGTCCCAACCCCCACCTGAGTGCAAACGAAACCACGTGGGATTCAGTGAGACGCAGTGAAAGTGACATGTGTGCAAACATTAGTAAACTCCTTAGTATGCAAAATACTGAGGAGTTCCTTTCGGAGGCATGTGAAGAGGATGTTCTTTCTTCACAAATGTAACTTAACACAGGTAACTGATACACAAATGATCATTTTGGGGGTGAAGTGCTCCTTTAGGCAATAACATACTTACTTTGATTCCAATTACTCAAATATGAGGGTTTGCTGTTGTTCTTCCTCATAAGTGACTTTTAAGTGACTATGTTGGTTTTTTTTTGGACTTTTGCTCTGACAAAACAACTGATTTAATTATGCCAGCTTGGGGTCTAGAAAAATATAATGGACATGTTTCACTATTTTCTGACATTTTATTGAAAAAAGAAAATGATGAATCGATTAATTTAGAAAATAATCAATAGATTAACTGATTAGTTGCCAGTGGTTTGATAAAAAGAGCATACAGGTCTGGACTTGATCTTGTCTGGATCCTCACTCACATCCTATTGTGTACACTTTTTTTACTAATGCACTTAAATATCAGATCTTACCAATGGACACTCATCTATGCTCACCAGGAGTAGTTTGGGAAACACAGTAATAGAAATAGGGAGAAATTAGCCTTTTGGACCAAACTTATCAAACTGAGACAGCATGTGTTGATTTGATAATCCCTAGAAGATCCCCGCACTCAACCTATGGCCGATTTATGTATGTTCTGTGTCCCAAGAGGAAGGCCCAAGAAGAGTAAATCCCTCAGGTTGACTCAAGAAGTTGTTTTTAAGTGAACTTACTGGTCCGGTACTTGGGTCGACATGTTATCTGAAGACCAGAGACTTCTAAGGTGCAGTGATCAGTCAGGAGGGCTTGCCAGGGTATGGTCACAGCTATGCTGCTCACAAAGCCATCCACTATCTCCAGAGGAGCTCCAAGAGACTCCAAAAGCTCATTGACCGCCTGGTGTAGAGAGGAAGCAGTCAGTAAGAAACAGAAAGTGACATAAATGTGCATTTTGTATTGTCTCATCACTCTGGGTGTAGACTTATAAAGCAAAGGAAGTGTACAGCCAACATGGCAGGGGGACATGTATAGATATGTGATGTATATTCTGAATGTTAAGACACTAGGAAGAGGTGAAGTTAATCTGGTGATGCGTTTCTTATGAGTGCAATTCCTCGAAGAAATGCGAGCTAGGCTAAGAGTATGACGCTAGAGATTGTTGTTGAACTCGAGTGCAGTTGCGAAACAGCCAACGGTGCACGAGCCCGACAAAAACACACGATGACTGCTGCTGTGGTGCGAAGTTGACAGCCACCTATCTTTAATAAAAACTCACCCAGACATCGAGGTTGATTTCCTTGATGACACCGCTGCCGTTGTAGAGGTCCAAGCCCAGCTGGTCCAAGCTCAGTCGTTCCTGCAGAAAGTGACCGAGGTAGTGCTGTAAGAGGTACCGACAGGCCCGCTTCTTGATTGAGCCTGACCAGGGGAAAAGCCAGCGAGACATAGGGACAGAGAGACCGGGGAGAGGGAGCGAAGAGGCGGCGGAGGAGAACGAGTGCGAGTACAGTCCTCTGGCAACTGCATAACAGACTAAAACAAAGTGTGCAGAAACAAGGAATGAGCCACAGCTAGCTGCAGGGGGCTAAGGAAGGGGTAGCCCGTAACTCTAGTTCTCCCCAAGGGTTGACACAAAAACTCGAAAATCCTTTGTGTCAGGACCGACGAGACTCCCCCGCGACGTTACTCAAACTGCCTGCTGCTGTGTCGGCTCATATTTTCGGTACGTTTGTATCGAATTGGAGCGGCAGGTCCCGTTGTTGCGTATCTCTTGTTTCAGGGTTGTTTATTGTTATCATACGCCAACTGATGGTATGGTGAACGTACGTGCGTCACGCGTCACAGTGACGAAAAGTAAAACCCGGAAAAGAGAGACATGACGTCCGACGCCACCCAGGCGCCATCTTTGTAAGGTACATCGTTTTTTGTAAATATAAAATCACCTGTTTTTTAATTAGATTTTCTTTTTCTTTTTCAAACTTGGAACATTCATTATGATTTGTTTTTTTTAAATCATTTCGTTTAATTTTAGATATTTCTTTTTACATGTTAAACGGCAACACATAAATACAGAGCCCCTAATGTAATTTCCCCCAAAAAACTTTTTTTATTTAATGATCATAAAAGGATACCAAAAACAGGAGGAATACAATTAGTTACTGAACTTTATTTTTTCTGAATAGATTTGTATTTATTTACTGAGCAGTTGATGGTAGCTGCTGAATGGCCTGCTGAGATTGAAACTTACATTATTTATAAAAAAAACAATGTTTTAAATGTCACCTAAACATAAGACAATGGTTGCGTTGTTTCGGAGGGACCATCTCTATTCCTTATAATTTAAGATACTTGAATGGATTTGTACATGGAGTTTGTTGCTCCCAGGTCTGTTCAATTAAGTCAGAGATTAATTACAAAATATTTCTCATCTATTAACACTAAACATTTTCTCAGGAAATTTAAAGAGCTTTGAGGACTAGTTGTCATTTCTGCTGTACCAATTTAAAACCGTACTTTGCTATTGTAAATATAGGTACACATTTGGTTTAATTTGTAAACGTCTCATATCTGAATTTGCCATGTAAATTTTTTTTTAATAATGAATAAATATTTTTGGTTACACAAGTATCATAAGATAGGTATAGTAGATGCAGAAGTGCAATTTATACTTTCAACGCAAATATGTGGATGTGGATATTTAAAATATTTTAACAGTATAGGCTCCAATATAAAAGATCTCTAATAAAGAAAAAGCTGTAACGGCATGTTAACACTATAACAGCTTTGTCATTTACATATCTGTACTATTGATTTTATTTTCCCATGCGTTGTTGAGGGTGACCGTAAGAAGTGTTTGAAAGCTTGAGAAAAAGCTAGTAACTGGATCTTGAGTTAGAATTATTTGTGAAACTAGCATTTCCAAAGAAATGTTACACTCAATATTTTTGTTCTTATTGTTGATTAAGTGAAACGTATCAGTTGTGTAACAAAATATTTTATTGTTAAACATAATACAACAAATCAACATGAACACAACTTAAATCAATGGCCATCTCTTTATTCCTATGAACAAGTGTAGTGATTTCTATACAAATGACCAAAAACTAAAGGCAACAATGACAACCAAGAATGGTATCGTAACATCAGTCTTCAGTTGGCTGTTAAAACAAAATAGTAAACTTGATCCACATTATTTTTAATAAAACAAAAAGGAAAAAGTGTATAGGATATAACAAAAGCAATAAATAAAATTACTGCAGATTTTATTTCACAGAAGTATGATTCAACTCTTCATTTTATGAACGCAACATCGGGGATCTTGCCATCGGCCTGGAAAGAGGAAGAGGAAGAGTCATTTCAGGGCTTTACTATAAAATTGACCACACCATTATGGAAATGCAGAGATGAACTATGAACCATCATGTTACCTTTAACTGAGTGAAAATTTGTCCAGCTCTCCTGAAATCCCACTCATTGTCTTGCAGACACCTTAAAAGAGAATAAGTGTTAAGATATCTTAAATGAAGTCAATAAATGATATCATGCAACATTGCAAACACTACATGCAAAAACACAAGGCTTACTTTTGGGACCATTCCAGGTTCATGCCAGAGTTCTGCGAGAAGGCTGTGAGCATCTCCTGCTGTGGTGCAGTGAGGGTGGGGACGGGGCTGGAAGATGGAGTTGGGGCGGGAGCAACAAAGGCTCGGCGGATCTCCTCTGTTGTTGCCATCCTGATGAAAATCTGGTCGTTCACGATGCACAAACTGTGGCACAGGAGCAACCCAGTTGAAAGAAAGTAAGATATGTCATGGTGGTGAAGTGGTAGATTTATGACTTAAGGAAAGGCACGTGCATTTGTATAGGAGCTTTCAAAACACAGGGGCAATTTCAAGTTAACTGCCAAGTTTTATACAAAGTTTAATTTTCAAATCATTTTGACACACATTAAGTGCTCACATTATCCCAACCACAACACTAGATGGCAGCATTAATCCTAAAAGAATCCAACTTTTGGAGTTGGATATGATCTACATGCAAAAACAAACATGGATCTTTGGATCAATACTTGTAATAAGATGAGTTTTCTGTTAGTCTCCCTTTACAAAAAGAGAGCAACTCATATGTTACATGCTATAGTTTTGCAGGTCATTTAACACACTACTATCACTGTTTTTCCACTTTAAACCCCCCACAGGTGAATAAGAAGCTACACATTGTACATTTAAGATGCACACCAGAGAACCCTCATGTTCAGTTCTTAGCAGGTTCATTTTCTGGAAGATCCTAGAAGTGTTCTTACTAATTTAGCACTATGACCTCTCCTCAGGGAAAATGTGAAGGACAACAGGAGGATGATACAAACCATTGGGAGCTCACTAAACTTACCCAGAATTCCCTGCTGGGACTGTGATGAAAACTCGAGAGAAAGCCATAGTGGACTCTCGGGATTTACCATCAACAGCAACTAAAAAACAAACATGACACACATTAGCAACAAAATCAACACCACTTGTCGCTGCAGTGGTGGGGAACAACACATCAAATCATGAAGAGGACCAAACAACTCACCTTCTTTAAAGACTCCGCTCACTGTGAACGATAGTAGTGTGTTCTATAAACGACAAACATTTTTGCAGAATTAATAAAAATAAAGGAGTCACTGAGAACAAAATGCAAATGTCAAAGTGCTGGCTGAGGCTGACAGAACAAACATGATCTCACCGTGAAGGTGTTCACGTCGACATTAAAGGAGGCGATGTCGTGCTGAGTTTTGGGCAACTCGTTGAGGAAAGCCACCACATTCAGCCGTGTGTGCTTCAGAAGTCGAAACCGAACCGCTAAAAAAAAAAAAAAAAAAGAAGAAGAATTCAGAGGGGAACAACAGGAGGGATCTCAAATCACAAAAACATTCAGTCTCAACAATTCAGACACTATGTCAACAGCTCGATGGGTAAACTTACTGGAGTCTTTGATCCTCTTCAGGTTTCGAGTGTCTTTGTGATACTCCCCCAGACTGCTTCTAAAAACAGAAGAGAGGGACAGATGGAATAAATGTGAAAACAGCAGAGACTCAGATATGAAGTTGTCAAAGAGTGGGATCAGTGATGAGAGGAGCCAGTGATGGTTGGAACAACAAAACATTTATTTAAAAACGAACAAATCAATCAAATTCCAACTGTGGGAAACATTGAAAAACTTTACATTTACACATTCACATGTTATTCAGTGATGTTATGCAAGTGTGTGTTCTTACCTGGAGGGGTTCTGGGTGGAGTAAGGCGTTGTGAGGGATAACGATGCTCCATCATGGTAGGCATCCAGGAGTGGCTGCCTGTCCCCAGAGTCGTATATACTGTAGTACCTGCAACACAATAACGTCACTTGACTTAATTCTTCTTTTTTATCTTGTAGGTAGCTGTGATACTTTCGTGCCCACAATCCATTTTATGAAACAGCCACTAGTTGGTCACATTGCCAGAAAAAAATAAATAAAATAAAATAAAAAAAAAGTAGAAACTTACTGTTGTAGGAACCGAAGGATGAGGACCTTGATTTCATCTGAGCTAAAATAGCTGCCCTGGATTGTCAAATGGGGGGAAAAAAAAACATTAGTTCCGGTGAATAAAGAGGATAATAATGGTCCCGACACCTGAAAGAGGACAATGCAGCTTGAAGTACTGAAATGCATTACTAATGAAAATCACATCTTGGAGATGTTGTACTGTATATCATATACTCCAGAAGACATCAGCAATATGTTCTTTCAACTAAAAATATACAATTAAATCACATGAGATAAAACTGTTAACCTTGCAGGGGGGGATAGTGGTCGGCGTTTCCACATCAAATCCAATGGGTGGGGGGAGGTCATGACCATCCTTAAAAAGAAACCACACACAAGATAAATTATCACTAGCTGAACTTATATCTAATCATCACCACCATTTTGTATTCATTTCCAGGGTTCATACAATTAAGTACATAAACCAAAAATGTCAAGACCCACAAAGCCTTTATCATCACATCTAAATGTTACTATAAATGCAATTGCAAAATAAATGTTAACAGTATTTCTTTATACCCACAGCAATCAATGTATATTTTCACGTTTACCAGCTTCATATCAACTTCGATTGTATTTTTTGATCATGATTATTTAATGCTAAGCTAGCTCCGGTCCATTCTGCGTCTGATGCGAGACGCCACATCAAACAAATACGACGATGGGATTGTTTCTCAAATCTCAAATATTAAAGATTTTTGGTTTACATGAGTGATTGTGTAGATGAAACACAAGATTGAAAATTAAGCCTTTTTTGAGGACTATATTCAAATGCAAGCATATTTCTAACCTTGAAAACATAAGTTAAAATGAATCACTTTCCAAACATTTAAAGACTTTGTACGAACCCTTAATTTCTTTAGCGATATGACTGCATCCAGATAAAGCAAATGTGTTTCACAAAATGTATTTATTCTACTTTTCTCAACATGTAGAAACTCAGAAGGTTGTCTCAATCACAACTTTGCACAGTGCTACTCTGATGATTCACTGCAAAGCACATGAACTATGTGATCGATAAGTCAATCACCTGATTCAGACAAATCCTGACGCATTTCATCGTGTTATGAATGTAGTTGCTGGATCATGATTTAAGCGATCTTCACTATACCGCTTAATAGGGGGGAGAATGATTGAAAAGGGAAGAAGTTGTTGACTTACGAGTTTGAGAAGCCGGGGAAACCTCTGCCGCACAGCACTAGTACAGAACAAAAAATAAATAAATCAAGAGCAGGTTATCATCACAGACTGCACCACCCACAAATAAATCATGCTCATTACTGTAGATGGCACTGTCAGTCACACCTGCTGACCAATTTAATGTCATTTTGTTCCTTTCAATTTATGTCATTAAGCTGACAGTCAAAAACATTTCAGAGAAAACAGTCATGTATATATACACAATAGAAAATTGAGCGTAAATAAAACCAGTTCCACAAGGGATTTAATCTTTTTAGTACAAGTAAATCTGCAATGGGACTATCAGTCGAGGCCATCTCCTTCTTTCCGTTTCATGCTGTGCCCTATGACAATTATCCCACCCCAAAGTGTACTTACCAGTTGGTATACTCACCCTCTCCCCCAATATGGAGATATATACAGATCTGACATGGGGAAGCAATATAAGTACACTTTTCTAAGAGCACACACAAACAAACATGCAGAGACCCACGATCTGCCAGAAATAAAAGATGTTATGCACTGCTGGGAGAGAGGTGGTTACCACCAGTCTGGTCTTCCCCTCTCCCCTAAACTCTGGCCGAGATGCTGAAGAGAAGAGGAGTCTGCGTCACTAAAAACAAAACTCTGGGTGTGGGGGAAAAAATATAAATTAACAATCACACAAACACTAGCTCAAGTAGCCTAACATGATTACTGATCACGATCCATCGTGTGAGTGAGTCTGTTGACGTTTGTGCCCATGATTATCAAGCAAGGAAAGAACCGTACAACAGAGCTGAACAAAAAAGGCAGCTGGCATCAGAGTGAGCTGGACGCAGCAGTCCCACCACTCATCCCATTGCCTTCCCCTGCTGCACACACAAAGCATCTATCAGTGAAGGATCTCATAGCCACCAGCAATTCTGACGAGATTCATGCACTGGCAGGGACAAGACTTTATGTGGCAAGCTTTTCATTTTCAAGCTTAATTTGGACACCTCTCAGGGACTCAGATAATTAAGCATTTGGACTAGGGTGATAATTCTCTGCTTTATATTTGAGCTTTTTTTGTACTGGTCACAGCCATCAGAAGCTGGAAGAGGAAGTGTTTTCATGTTTTTCCCCCCCGGTAAAACTGGACTTCAATTTCCAGTTCAGAACACATTTCCCTCAGAAGTTAGTGAGGGGCATTTGCCAAACTCTCCACTTCATTCAGTGGACAGCAGAGGCCTGTTTCAGGCCAAAGAAGACCAACTTATTAGAAAAGGCAGACTGCTTTCTCTCTTTGGGCCATCATTGGTCATTGATAATGACACGCATCCCCCTCCACCTCAGCCCAACAGCTTTCTCTGTCGAGCCCAGTCTTCTCAATTTCTTCTTTTTGCGTTTTCAGTGAGTCAGAGCTCACAGGGGCTGAGGCTGAGTAATCGTGACTGTGCCTGCCTTAGGTTGTCCCAGGGTTTTGAGGTGGGATCTTACCCGTCATGAGCTATCCAGCCTTCCATACTCGCCTGATACAGTGGGCCGTGAGGGCAAGGGTGCTACGAGGGGTGGGGGAAATCATTGGCTGTGACTTTGCTTTGTTTCATCCAAACTTTTGTCAAGACAACTGTGGATTGCCCTCTCTCCAATAAACAATCTACACTGTTTTACAGTACTGCTCAAGAGATTGTTGAGGAATCATATATATTTTTTAAAGCAGTTCACAGATGAATTGTTTTAAAAGGGTTATCAAGCTGATAGTCTTTTTTTATTTTCTTTAAGTGCTTCCATCTCAGAATTATACATCATAAGCAGTGCAATGGTGTTTCACAGCAGTTAATGGGAAAACTAACCAGGATGTCAGCAGGGGAGTGCTGGGTACAGCATCACTGAGAACCAAAAAATAGACCAAAGCTTTAAAGTTTGTCCCACTGAGAAGCTGGCAGAGAGGCTGTTCAAACTGTGGAGAGTTTAAGCAAGCTGAAAAAGAACATAATGTGGATGTGAATTGTTGTTAAGATATCGTCTCAGCAACTTTGGGAGTAAGAAATGTTTAGTTTGCAGTGTGGAAAGGAAATGCTAATCATCAAGTTGGAAGAAATGTGTAAAACAAATGCAAAAAAATAATCATCTGAACAGATTACAAAATGAAATGTGTGCGTTTCTTTTCTCCATTTCTTTCTCCACATGTTTAGAAATAAAGTGAGTTAATGTTGAATGTCTGCAGGCTCTGCTTGGTCCAAACGTTCATCCTCGACTAAGGAACTGGTTTCAGTTATTGTCCAGGCATCTTACACACGCAGACAAAGGCTTGCATACTCTTGTTGTACAGGAAAGACTCCCGGACGCCCCTACTTGCACACAAACAGTCAAACCACTGTGTCCCCGCCAAAATATCTTAAGCCCTCACCCCCCAAAATCGCTGACTGACCTGATGTAGGAGGCCTGATCCTTGAAGACGTCGCAGAGAGGGTTCCTGTTCAGCCACAGCTCCACCAGCTTCAAGCCTTTCACCTTGTCCAGCTCCCGGTCTGTCTTCAGCTGGACGAGCACACGGAAACAGAACATGTTGGTGTGAGGGGAAGATTCAAAAATAAAAACAGGGCCCATGTTATTATTCTCTTGCTCAACTGAGCAGCCAGTTTCACCTCATTGTGGGAAAGGTTTAGGGTCTTCAGATTAGGCGCCTTGGTAACCAAATCAGTGAGTTCATCCAGTTTGTGAATACGGTTGTTACTCAGGTTCAAGCCAGTCAGCTGAAAAGAGACAGAGACGTGTGTAAGCACATTCAGTTTGACCTATCACTTTATTAGGAAGCCGCTACACTGTGTAAATTTATTATGACAACAGTAAAAAGTTTGTCACTTATTTCCCAGCAAACAATATTAAAAACATCTGCTGTATTAATTTTACCTCTGGAATGTTTTCTTCAATGATCTTCATGACAGCTTCCATGTTTGTCTTCCTATTCAAGATGACTTCAATGTTCTGGGACACCAGGTCTGTCACATAACATAAAAATATTAAACAAATATTGGAAAATCATTTTTAGTGACAGTACAGCCGGGCTTAGACGACAGGAGTTTTGAGAACTCCTTGGTTGGCACAGATGTTTGTGCGTGATGCAACCTAATTTCAAAATCTGTCAAGATTTCAAAACTCTGAGCCCGGTTTGATGCAATAAAAGAAAGTTCTCGTCACCCAATTTCCTACACATTGTATTGTTCATTTACTGAGAACACAGAGAGACTGGAGTCCCGTTTACAGAGATCGTTGTAAAACATTGTGTGTACTTCAATGGTTTAGCAGTAACTTATGAACAGTAAAGACCAGATATTTACTTGCAACATGTAG
Source organism: Bovichtus variegatus (assembly GCA_943593645.1). Taxonomy (NCBI): domain Eukaryota; kingdom Metazoa; phylum Chordata; class Actinopteri; order Perciformes; family Bovichtidae; genus Bovichtus; species Bovichtus variegatus. The sequence continues at coordinate 4,234,481 of CALSCE010009297.1, forward strand.
TCTAGCATGGATTGTCAGACATTGGTTTGTCATTGGTTGAATCAGTGTTCAATATCAGGCAATACATACGATGTGTGTGTGAAAGGGATGAGAAAGGGAGAGTATAACAATTACCTGGGTCTGTTCGGATGTTGTTCAAGTCAAGTGCTTGCTGGGAGCCATCAAAACGCTTTGCCATGCATTGCTGTGAAAGATAAATATCAGCCAATATGAAAGGCGTCACCTGAACAGCAAAAATATGTCGAAGATAATAGAATCTTCCTCCAATTAATTTTGATTAGGTTATATGGTGGAGCAAAAGGGAATTATTATTTATTATTTTGAAATGGCCAATAGAAGTTGTGTCTTAACAATGAATTCCTAGAACATCCCAAAGTATTTTTTTTGAAAATCTAGCACTAACTCTCTCCATCATTCAGACCAAACAACTTAAATTTTCAAAACCCCTTTCCACCTCCATCATATCAAAGTGCAAATCTGACCAAACCCTGTTTACTTAAGAGACACTTCAGGCAAAAACAGAGTTTTTCCATGCACTGATCAATTTTGAGAGTTTGGGCTATTTTGCTTCCATAAAATGTCTTAAGTGAAAAGATCTGAAGATCTAAAATACACATTAAGGTGTTTATTTTACTCCACTTTGGCTTCTTGCATCTGTAGATTTCCCCTTTAGTCCCAAAAAGTTAGCATTAGACAATGCTTAATTTTTTTTTTTTACCCCATTCATAAGTAGCATCTCCCTTTAAGTGCAGGTAAATTAACTGATGAACCTCACTGAAAAGTTGAAAAGTAGTTAACATATTTTGACCAATGCACCACACTCAGGAGCAAATTAAGTTTTAACCACAGTATTTGTGAGATTATAACACTCAGTTAAAAATGTCATTGTCTCAGCCCCTTCAGATCGTTTGTTTCTTCCTGTAGCTCACCTTCAGATGCTCCAAGTGCTCAGGCTTCAAGTCAGACAGGAGGAAGGATGGTGGAGCGCTGGGGTTGACGTGCACTTCCACCTTAAATACAACGCAATCAAAAGGCATGAGGGAGATAAGTAAATAGAGATGTATTTACATATTAGTTTTATGTGATTTATGGTCACACACACACACACACACACACACACACACACACACACACACACAC
>CALSCE010009297.1:4236019-4260826 GCA_943593645.1 Bovichtus variegatus
AACAGGCAAAATTAGATCCCCTTCAACAGGTTACGAGTCAGAATGGATGTTCCGTGTCACATGTTATAATACGCACCGTTACTTTGAACCAGCCTGAGCGGCTTTTCCCTCCTCCATTGCCGCCTCCACCCCGGTCTCCTCCTCTAAAGCCGCCTCCTCTACCACCTCGCCGCCTGTCTCTGTCAAAGCGTCCATCTCCTCCTTTTGGAAAAGGTCTTCCATATGGGTTGCTAAAGAAAAAACAAGGCCATAATTTGAAACTGTTCTCCTTTAGCAAGTGTCCACCGTAGGAACAAAACAAACAAGTCTGTTTACAATGTTTCTCACCTATACTTCAGGCTTAACACTTATTTAGAATCTACTTCATACCTCATAAAACACAGAAAAGCCATCTTTCTGTTTCCCTCATCTTTTATGACTGTTTTGCTACCTTTCATCATGCTGTTACGCAACTAGCTGTTACTGCCTCTAAAATCAATATGCGTGTCAAATAAAACAGAAGTCAAAAGTCAAAACAAAGTTACAAGTTACACTTTACTTTTAGTTTCAATCTGGTTTGTTTTTCCAGAGGTACTTTGAGCAGGTAGATGACATTCAGTGGTTTAGATATTCTGAAAGCAGCCCGGGGTGAAAGGAGTATGTTCTACTTTCTCTTCCTGTCACTGACTATAGCACATCTTAGGATGCCTCCAAGCGGCTGAAACAAATCTGTATGAAAGAATGTAGGCCTTGCCGTCTGTGTGTCACTCAAGTTTGTCATTTAATTTTAAACTTATTATTCTTCAAAAGTTTCTTTGGCTTACACTCTTAACACAATTCTAAAAGCCCTCTTTATAAAGCGAGGTGCTCATTTTGGAGCTCATCAATGAATCACACTAACAAACATATCCAAGGACAATGTTTAACTACAACACACTGGCTTGGTCAGTCAGCCACACTTACAATCTGTGCTGAGAGCTGTTGTCCTGAGAGCTGTCACTCATAGTTACATCTATATCAGTGTCGTCAAGCCTAGACCGTGGCCCAGGACCTCCGAAGCCTCCAGAGTGGCTTCCCCGTTGGCGGTCTCTGCGGGACCTGTCATATGACCGACCCTTGTGAGAACCTCTGCCCTTACGGTTGCGAAACTGTGGTGCCGTTCTATCGTCATGCTCTGAGAAAGTGAAGAGTTCAAAAGTTAGTTAGTTTTGACTTAAACAACACGCCACAATGATAATTAATATCAAATAAAAAAACGTTAACCAAAGTTATAAAATATACAAACTAATGCATGATGAATATAGCCACAATGTCTCATATTGCTTAACCATATGCGTTAAGTAAAACCTACACATCTTAAATTACTACTGTGTGACAAAAAATATTTTCCCTTGCCTTATTGACTTAAGCAATAACTGTATTTAATGTATTCTGTTTAAAGACTAACCCATTCTCTGGTATTAAAGTAATGTTTTAAATTGCAATAATTAAGTACTGGGTAAATACTTATGTCTATAAAGTAACAATGAGATATCCAGGGGGAGCCTAAGATATAATTGTACCTCCATATACCATGCAACCAGTGTTCCTGACCTCTCTCCTCACCATTAAGTCCCCTCGGTCTAAAGAAAAACGGCACAAGTGGCACAAAAGATGAGGTTCATGCTGAAGTGAACAGGTCTTACCGTTGTAGTAGTGTCCGCCGTCCGCCATATTTCTGGAATTGTGTATGATAAAAAATACACAGCCCTTCGTGGAAGAACAGTTAGCAGGGCTTCGTTTCTCTCGTTCACAAACCACAAACGCTGGGCTGTGGAAGAAGTCGGTTCAGAGGAGAAACAAAGACGAGCACGACGTGTTTGAAGAGTGGACGAGCTGCTGGCTAGGCTAGGCTAGGCTAGGCTAGCTAGCTTCTCCGACTGCCTGCGCGTTGACGGGAAGACAGCGGAAGTACAACTTTGCTCGCAGGGTCTCTTCCGGGGCAAGAAAATATCGCGGGGACTTGAAACAAAAAAACATTTTATATCCGTGGTCTTAAAGTTAAAACATTAACAAGACTGAACAATTTAAAGTTGAAGCCGTTGCTCGTGTTAGCTTTCACTCGACATCAGTGGGCAGCTGAAGTTGTAACCTACCTGGAAGTTGTCGGTGCTGTGAACGACGACGCATATTGAAGGATGTCCACAGTCACTGGTCGACATTAAATACTCAAGTATACATTAATGGTACACTAAATATCCCATGTTGTACATTTCTAGAGACACGGGAGAAAGATGAGCAGCTGTTCGCCCAGGGTTCGTCCGTTGGTGTTTATGGTAACCAACGTACTGTGCAAATGTAAAAAAACATAACGTCAAAGTCAACATACAACACAGCAGATCACCTTCAAAGTTAGTCTGTTTATTGTAACTTTCTCCTGTTCTATATTTATTTTTGATTTATTTGTGTAATACTTGCATTTGTTTTTAAATTTCATTTTCGGTAACTATGTTTGTTATGCACCAATACACCCAAGTAAATTCCTTGTTATCTAAAAACATAATTGGTAAAATAAATATATATATATATATACACACATACATTCCTGTTTACAGTTAATTTATTTGCAATACTGTCTACCACAAATGTATTACTGCCATTATATTTTATTGTTTTTATTTTGGCCTATATTTTAACTTTTTACTTGCAAGATATTCTTTTTTTAATACTTCTTTAATGAGCATTGTTACTGCCAACGACTGCTTCTCTGTAATTGTTGTGCATATGATAATACATTACAAATGTTTTTAATATATGTACAATAGTATATTATTATTTTTGAATTTCATTTGTATTTTTTCTTGACATTTTCTGTCCTTTTTTACTTAACATGTAATATTATTCCTTAAATACTTCCAAAGTCATTGTACATGGGGCTTTAACAAAGCAGCTATATGAGCAGCACTCAGCTGTCCTAATACATTCTAGTTGGAAATATATTCACCTAAACTTTTGATAAGAAATTCAAATAAAACAGGAAATAGTCGTATTAGTTCCGAATAGTTATGGAAAAATAGGCTGCTTGTGTGTCCGAAGTCTAGAATAATACACTGTTTTTGTTTTGTTTTTTTATCTAATCCATTTCCACAAAGTTAAGGATTCCCTTTAGAATAATCTGCTTTGTGTTGTCAACTGCTGGCCTGAGCCTTTACCATATGCCACAGGTTTCCGTGATGTCCTTGAGTCAAGGTGTATCTTTAATCTAACAGTACACAATTTGATTTACCTGACAAACTCCACCATACAGGTGAATAACGACAGGGAATATGGTTAGTCAGTGATGCAGGCAGTTTGGGCTCTGCAGCAATGGTGCTGCATCCCTCCATAGTAATGGGGCTAATTAAGCTTCATTTATTTTGAAACCATATTATCCCCATCAGACGTATCCCTAATGATGTAGATTTTAACACACACAACTACTCGACTTTACCCCCAGAAAAACCGGTTTAAATGTAGGCTTCACGGCTGTGACCTTGAATGTAATCAACCAAACTTACTGTCATTCAACACACGTGTCACCACAGCCAGGTTGGGGTAGCTTCTCTGAGACAAAGTCACACGATCCATCCGGGAAAACTCTTAAGTCTCAGCCTTTAGGAAAACTCACAATTTACACTTTCGTGTAAGAAAAAAGAAAGCATTCAAAAAGGAAAAGTTCCACATGCGCTGTACACTGTGCAGAGTTACTTCACCCCGGCCAGGTGCGGTACATGAGGGTTAGCTGTTAGCTTAGCACGGCATCCCGCTGGACAGACACGATCCCACAATATTTACCGATTAACTTTTTTTTTTTTACCGTGGTAATATTTCCCGTGATGTTATAGGAACCTAATTGTGTGCAGTCCCTGGTGGTGTCCGTCAGACTGTCCCGCTCATTTTTCTCCAGCACGACCAACAACATCGCGCCACCCGGCGGACAGTTTGGACCTGACTGGATCCGGATCATGTGGGAGTCCGGCTCTTTGTAGTGAGCCGGATCATTTGACTCAGTTCAGCAATGAGAGCCGGCTCTTTCGGCTCCCAGACGGGATTTTAGTTCCACTTCTGGCTTTTATAATTTAGCCAAATGTTTTGACCTATGATTGGTATTTGAGTGCACATGCATCACTCAAATTATTCAATGCAATTATACTAAACCTAATGATTTCCAGAATACCATCATTTTACATCATGTTTGGTATAAAACCTAATTCTATAATATCTAATATTCGGTCATATTGATGGTTAAAAAGTGGAATATGTCACCCATGTATGTATACATTGTTTTTTTTCATTGTTATTTTTATTAGTACTTTAATTATTTTTGCTTTATTTCTAAATATTACATATTATTGTACATATATTAAGAACACATTATTATTATTGTAGCGGAAACTGTCAACCTAAGTTAAATTAGCACAACAGAAACTCAACATTATAAACAACAAAGGTAGACTATATTACAAGGTGTTGTATTTGACTGCTCTAATAAACTGGCAACTGAGTGTATAGTGCAAATAATAAACTCTAGTCTCTGTATTCCTGCAAGTACATGTTGGTTATTGTGTCTGGAGGTATGAATAAGATTAGCAACAATGAAGCATTTTACAAGTTTCTTGTTTTGTTTAAACACACAAGCTGACTGATATAGTCAGTATCAAGCAAATACAACATTTGCATATATTGTGTTGTTAAGCAAGTTTACCATCCAGAGCAGTATGAGGTCAGTTTGTGTTGTGGCATCCTGCCTATGGATTATTGTCCATGCATCCTTTTTCCACTCCCTAGTATTAGCTTGGCCATTCTGAGTTGACCGGATACGCATGGTACCGGCTTCTAGCCACCTGGCCTCCTAAATCTCACCCTGAGTCTCCCACCAGGTCTGGGCTTTGTGCCACTATTGTGGGCTCAGTATCTCTACATCATTCCTGTCACAGAGGGTCTCTCACTTCGTCCTTATTCGGCCTCATACATATGATACCTGTTATAGTTACCGCATAAATTCATACATCATTTTCAATTTGTGGGTGCAAACCTGCATCATGTGTATTGAGCATGTTACGTGTAGCTGTATCTGGTTACTGCTTTGTTACTGTTGTTGAGTTTTCACATGATTAAAAAATGTTTTTCCAGTTTTATTAATCATTATAACTGAAGCACATACAGTTGGGGATTGTTTTCTTTTCTCCTACACTCTGTTTGTAGTTAACATGCCTGTAACCTATTGGTGAAGAAATATCAAATGATAGGGGTGGAGGGTGCTGTATTAGTGATGTATATTAGGAGTATTAGTGATGTATAGAGCTGCAAAGATTACTCGACTAATTCATAAGTCAAATGACAGAAAAATAATCACCAACATAAAACTCGGTTAATCGCTTAAATAATTTTTCATGCAAAAATGGCAGAAAATCAGCCTCTCAAATATGGAGATTTCATGCTTTTCTCTGTTTTATATCATATATAACTGAATATCTTTACACTAATCAAACAAGATATTTAAAGACATCACCCTTAACTTGGACCGTCTAATATGTGAAGGTGTAATATCATTTAACTGTATACAGCCTATCAGAGCAAAAGAAACATTTCAGCTGCATCATATATAGGCTAAATAATTCAAATAAGTATAGTTATTCTTTTTAAGATGGACTGACTTCAGGTAGAACATGAGGCTGTTCAGCCATATGTACGTGTTTGTGTGTATGATGTTTCCTTTGCTGCTGTAAACAAATACACTTAGCCTGTGTTGCAACACAGATGAGATCTCTAAGCTTTTGCAGACTAACCCAAGGAATTTTAGTTTTTAGTCCTTTATGAATGTAACAAAACACTGTTACAGTATGTACATGCCAGATGTACAATTGCAAGACAACCACATCACATTTCTATGGATTTCAGTGGAATTATGCTCCGTCATTCCTCTGCCTCAGCCTGTGAAGACAGATTCTCCACAAACAAATCCTCCTCTGTTGTCTCTTCCAGACAGTGAATGACATGAGGCAACAGTTCAAAGTGTAACAGCGGTCGTTTTTTTCCACCTGATCCTGAATCAAGGGGGTGTCAGTCTCCCCCACGACCCTCAGTGACCTTCATGCAACACTCTTGTCCTCTCTGCAGCTGTCCTCCTGCTGAGGGGAGGCCACACTGATGGCCTGGCTCAGGGAAGTGATGAGGGACGTCAGGCCGATAAGGTAGCCGTCCTCTCTGCTCCCCTCGGCCCACGGGATGTTGTGTCGGAGCTCGCTCGTGTCAGTCATCGGGGTCGTCTTCCCAAAGTCTATCATCCACACGCTGGCCTTGCTGCTGTGGTCGTGGACAAAGAGAAGCGAGCTGCCAATCACCTGATTGGGTCAAACATATAGGTATATTTATTTATTTCAAAATGTATTTAGAGGATAAACCCCTTGAGATGCACCATCTCATTTTCAAGGGTGATAAAACAAAACATGACACATAACAAACATTTAAGCAAATGCATTATAATAATGATAGTAAATCAAACAATTTAACCACGCAAAACAATCAACATCAACAAGGACATACACATATGGACTCTCCCTACATCCCCGACCACACCAACATGGCAAATAATTAACACAATAATAAAATAACTTTATGTCAAAATAGTTTATTATAAAGTGAATATGAAGGTAAATATAAAAAATAAAAAAACAAGAGGGTTGACGATAAACAAGCAAAGAAGATAAAGAAGAATATATGTAGATTCATTATAAGAAGAGTCTGAAACCTGATTAGCATAACGATCCCTGTTCTCAATGTGGTTTAATATAATTTTTGTAGACTTGTCTCTATGTAAACTAACCTCATGGGTTCTGAAAAATAGTGAATTCTTCAGGGCATCACTCAGGGCCAAGAGTCTGGAGTGGTACGCTTTCTGAAAGCACAGATGGGCAGAGTTGTGGTTTAGCAGACACAGATAATACTAATTACTATAAGACAATAAATAAAAAACATTTTAAAAGCCTTTTAAGACAATGCCCATGTGGAGTGTTGTTGCATTGATTATGTATTGGAAGCTGAATATGGTTCCATCTTGTCTTCATGGGCAGCAACTGGAGACACATACATCAACATTTCTTTTGTTGTTTTTCATTAGGATTAGTCACATTATTTTTCAGTCCTTGATTTCTTGATTTTGTTTTTATTACTGGTCATAATATGATTTAGGATTTAGGACCTATTTTCTAAAAGAAGAGTAGTGTAATGTAACTAGTGTTTCCATAACAGACATAACTGACCAGGATGTCCAGCTGACTCCTGGTGAAGAACAGCATTGCCTCCATGACCTGAGCTAAAGTCCGAATTTTCCTGAAGTCCCGTTGCACACTGCCGTCCTCCATCTGAGTCACACAGAAAGAAACACAACAGCACAGACGAGGCACAGTTAAAAATGTGTAGAGAATTAAACAGTTCAGGTAAATAATTATATTTTGGGTAACATGAGTTGTGCAGTGATTCCCTTTACTCCTACCATGATGCCCTCTATCCTGAAGCCTAGTGTGGACGTAGAGCTGGTTGTGTCCCGCCACTGAAGGTACCGACACTTGGTCACCCCTTTCTGTGCGTGTTCCTCTGCTGACGGAGCGGACGGGTCTACTTTCACCATCTTCTGGTACAAGTCACTCCGCAGGTTGGCCTTAGCCTTGGCTTTGATCACTTCCTCCTCCAGGTATGTCCTGAGAAGGAAACGCTCACGTATTTAAAAGCATACTGATTTCACCACTCAGACCCTCATTTAATCATAAGTAACTCATTTCTACAGACATAAATGGATTACTCAACAGGGCCCAAAGTGTCAGGGGCCTCCATGGCCTTCACCCACAAAATGTCACTCGAAGAGACGCGTACCATTCAGGAAGAAATGTGAAATAACCACAAAGAAACATAAAACGACTACTAAGGGACGCTAGGCAACTACAGACACAAAATGACCCAAAAAGAAACAAAATGCCTGCAAAGAGACACAAAACAACTACAAAAAGGGGCAAAACAGCCACAAAGAGACACAAAACTAATTGAAAGGGACACAAAAAGAGCACAAAATGACCAAAAAGAGACACAAAACCACAGAGAGATGTGTAACGACAAAGAGAAAGGCAGAAGCATCACAAAGTCTATCTTGCTTTTATGTAGGAAATATGGTGGGGCCTTTTGCCTGTCCGTGCCCGGGGGCCCATTTCTCTCATAATCCGTCCATGTGGTCGTCTCTGGTAGAAAGAAATACTTGCTCTCAGACCTACCTTACGCCCATTTTGCAGTCCATGATGACAGGTCTCTTCAGGCCGCTCAGCAGGTCCTCCAGGCGGATGTAGCAGTGCTCCCCTCTGGTGACAAAGCCGCGATACTGCGGGACGAAGGGTCTCAGCGTGTCTCTCATCAGGCAGTCCAGGCTCTTTGCCTCCACTTCACTGTACTTTTTCAACACCTCCCCTCCCTCACTCAACTGGAAGTTACCTGGTGACGACAGCGATCAGCGAGGCAGGGACAACAAGCAGAAATATTAGCTATACCATATCATCAATAGTTGCGTGTTTTTCCTGTTTAACTTTAGTTAACAAGCAGGTCTACATATTGTAGTTCTCTATGAGATGACAGGCCTTTTTCTTTGGTGAAATGTGTTCTAAAACACATTGAATAAACTCAAAGTGTACGCTGGACGAACTAAAACAAAGACCTTCCTTAGCTCCCGAAAAGCTGGAGATAAAAGGCGACATGCAGCAGTGATATACGTAAAGGGAGCTATATCCAGCACACAGTTGTGTACGTGACTGTAGTTCATTTTAATGTTCAGATCCTCTCATATTCATCTGTAGACTTGATCACAGTAGTTTTTCTGTCTGTTTTGGATGAACATGCCTTGATGTCCAGCCAGCTGGACCCAGGAGCTCTGCCGTCGCAGTGACCAGTGCATCACGGTCAGGTATGTTTTCCAGGTGTGGCTCTGAGGCACAAGAGAACAGCAAGAGTCTTTATGCAACGCCAACATGGTGTGGAGCATATCCCAGCATGCATTGTTTTTAAAGAGGCAGATAATATCTTTGACAAGTCAACAGGTGATAACACATTCACCTGCAGGCTTTTCCAAGTTCACCTCAACCTGAATGTCTGCTTGCAAGTGGAAAGGCCCCAGGCAGCAGGCAGGTTAAACCAGGACCTTGTTGTTGTACGCAACCCGGGTAGTAATGGATCACATGTAACTGGGATTATATAATCAGATTACAAAAAATAAATAACTATAATCAACCTAGATTATAATTGAAAAAAATTTACAATAAGATTATAAAAACATTTTTCAAGGATTAACTAATTACATTGTTGATTAATTCTTTAAAATATGTCAATTTTGTTTTATTTATAATTTTATTATTAATTTGCTGAATATGTTGTATGAAAGTAAGTTACAGGTTGACAGTTTTTTTTTTTTTTACAGGTGACTTAATTTATGTTTGTTTTTTAATGATGATTTATTATTATTATTATTATTATTATGTTTTCTTTATATTTACGTTGAAAATGTAAGATTGACATTTTGAGTAAGCGCTTCTCTTGTGTTTCAAGAGCAAAGTCTCTCATGTCGTCTTTGATAAAAAAAAAAAGGCAGCAACAAACACTTACATAAAAGAAACAACACAGAATACACACAGTACACCTGCAGTTTGTGCAAGTACTGTGTTTCTAAGGGTAATTCCATTTAAACCACTGTAAATGCTGAATATAGAAAATGCATTTTATTTGCATTGACCATTTTTAAAGAGAAAAATAACATTTGTGGATCTCAGATTTTTGTGGCTGCGTCCAGTTTTTAGTATAAAGTGCAACATTTTCAATGATTGATTTTGGAGAAATCCAATGGATTATGTTACGAATGTTACTAATTATAATAATTGGCAAGTCTAATGCTCAGAAGTATGGCGCTCCCAAGTTTAGGACGTTTTTCTTGTCTGCTATAACACGTTCCTATTATCCAGTCCTTAACAGGCCTTCTTCACAGCAGACATTTTGACTTGTCATAAAAGGCAAAGCAGAGGTGTTATTAACAATGATATCTCTGTTCTATTCACGTGTCCCAGTAAGCCGTGACAGTGAGTCAACATGAAAAATACCAGGACCCGGAAACTCAAGCAGCTGAATGGTATGCAACCATCATTAAATTCAATTATTTACGCCTGTGATTTTCCTACTGTGACAAGTCAAAATATCTGAAAAAGGCCTGGAGCATCTGAAATGCGTATCATTAAGGACCACTACCCTTTGAAAATATATCTCTGACTGAGAGGCACTTTGTCTGGCACATTATACAGTTCAAACACCTCTTAAGTCCTCTGTGCACGTCAAAAACTGTTACGCGTGTCAGTGTGTTTGGCATTTACAAACAGTGTGTACCTCGACAGTTATGATCTGTTTTGTATATACACAAAACAGCTGCCACCACACACACAAAAGTAGACCCGAGCATGCTCAGTGTAGACACAGTTACACAATGGCAAAGTTTGTAGTTTGAAGGAAATGTCTATATTATATAATGTTTCACACTTAATCCTAACAACTGCAGATGTGTATTTCTCATTCTTATGTAGCACTCTTTTATTCAGCCAATTGTAAGACAATGCAAAATGCATACTGCACTGAGAAAGCCTGCTCCCTAGTCCTCCTCCCACTGTCTGCTCCTCTCTACTGTCATATCTGTAGCAGCAGCAGCCGCAGCCAAGCATGCAAACACCATTCAAATCTGACCTTGTCAAAGTCCTCTTTCAAGCAATGCAAATCACCAGGACAGTGTAAAGAACAGCTGAGAAATGTAGGTAAAGTAAGCCTCTTACTGGGCTAGCACATGCCAGAACACTTTTTGTTTCAAAACGCATCCATCCCTTCTCACCTTCCTGTACTCCCTCTTCTTGGAGCCAATATCCTCTCCTTCGCTGAAGACCTCATCGCTCTCTGCTGAGGAGAAGTTGATGGAGGAGCAGGAGGAGGTGGATGAGGAGGAGTGCAAAAGCTTGGAGAGGATTGGATGTCGGGAGGACCACTGATGTGTTGTGGAGTCCTGTCTCATTCCCGGCAGCTCCTCGGCCTCTCCACCCTTCCTCTCTGGGGTCTCCCCGCTCCCCTTGTTCTGTCCCTCTGCTGCTGAAACAAGAGATGTGTTCCTCTCTTCATCCTCTTCTTCTTTTCTTTCTATCTCAAAACTGGAGTTTCTAGCTCTCCAGTGTTTCCACTTGCTGTGTGTGCCCCCTTCCCTTTCCTTATCCTCACGCTTGCTCTTGTCTTCTACTCTTCTCTTCCCGCTCCACCTCTCCCTCTCCCATCCATCTGTATGCACTTCATGGCTCCCCCCCAGCCTCTCCTTCCTCCTCATCCTCCATTTTTCCTTCACTTCCTCCCTTGCACATCTGGCCTTCAAATCAAAGTCCTCTTTTCTTTCCGTCCCTTGAACGGGGACGTCATTCCTGTCATCCCTCATAACGTGGCTTGACTCTGAATTGAGCTTGTTGTCCCCGTCAGTGTCCTCTCCGAGTCCACCTATACACTGACTGTAAGGGGGGAAGCTTTTTGTGGACTGGAATCTGGGTCTGGATCTCACTCTGACCCTCCTGCAGCTGCTCGAAGACCCTTCACTGATTATCAGATGTTGGTTCGTCTTGTCTGATATTCTGGCAGAAAAGTCATTATCCATAGTTTTCTCGTTCTCTGTCTCCATCTCCAGCCCTTCCATGTGGTTATCGTCTGTCATCATGTCCATCTCCCAGTGCAGTGTGTGAGCGTAGGTGGCGACTCTACTCCATGAACATGTGCTTGTACAAAACCAGGGAAATGTTTACAAGAGATGCACAGTTTTGAATATGTTTGAGGAAATGAATTTACAAGTCTAAACTCCCCTCTAACACAGCCTCGACAGCACATATGTAAATCTAAAAATACAAATGATGTGTCTAACTTACCTAACTTTACCTGTGTCTTCCACCTGTTAGAAAGCTCTGTGCCCGTCACTGAGCTACATCCCGCTCTCATTCTCCCTGCCGTATTTCGCATGCAGTGACGTCATTAAGTTTGCAAAGCTTCAAGAGGACATCCAGGAATAACAGTACGTCAGAGAGGTGGACATATAGGTGTCCTCCAAATGTGAGTGTGTACTTTGTGTGTTAACTGTTTAGGGGCAGTGTGTTCTGAAAAGATTAAACAAATAGCCTGATGAGCATTTTTTAAAAGGTATTGCAACAGTTTAACAGATTGAAAGTCATTCAATTCAAGATACAGTATTTTTGTATAGTCGAAAGAGGCAATTACATGTTGCCTGACATGCTTTAATCCTATTTTACATTTTGATCAAGTAACAAACAGGTTCTAAGAGTTTTTTTTTTTACATGCAGCATCATCTACTTTGATGATTCAAATGTTTTTATTGTGAAGATTTGGATCTTTATCTTACTTGGCATCCAGATAAGCTTCCTTTTTGTTTTTTAAAACACACAAACATACGTCAAAGAAGCATACTTCACAATATCCATGAAGTGGACTCCTTATCAATCATCAGCAGAAAGAAATGGTCTTCAAACAGCAGAGTAAAGAGTGAGCAGGTTTTAAGCTTTTTAATGTAACTTTTCCGCGAGCATGACAGTTATAACAGCTCCACAATCCTACGTTTCACATCTGAAGGAAAACAGTTTTTGAAATAAAAAATGAAAAATGAACTGCCAGGATAACATAAAAACTCATGATAATTATCACATTATTTCTCAATTTCACGTGTTTTGTCTGTATTCATTCATTTGCTTATTTACTTCATAAGGTCTTGTGTATTTATTGAATACAGTTTTAATGAACACAGGATCACAGCTGCGTAGTGCAAAGTCATAAAAAGTCACGGACAATGACAGATTTGTTTGAAGTGGGAAGGGTTAGGTGAGTCAATCCCATAAATCATCGGGTCTTAACATTAAATCTAAAAATGGTGTGAGACAAAACATCGAGGACATGATGTAAGAGCAAAACCATCTACAACTCAAACAGTGTGGCTGCTTTCAGAGTCATTTTCAACCATATCTCTCTTAAATCTTCACCCTTACATCTTGTTATCGCTCTCTACACTTTCCCCCTCTCCTTTATTAAGGGCCTCAGGTTGCCTCTTATTCATCAATCTGTGCGGATGCGGCCTCTCCCGGCTCAGATCTGGGGGGTCATCTGGAGGGGACCCATCCGTTCTGCGGTACCTGCCAAGGAATTTATTCTTGTAGTCAGTACCAAGTGACTGATGTGCCTGTGTTTTTGTACCTGCAGCACCATCTGTTCTGAGCTGTAAACAAGCAGGAAAACATGCACTCAGAGCTTGTTAAAAGTGAGCTACGACACCTGAGAGGAATATATTTCACACCAAACTCACGGAGTGTGCAGCCCTGCAGCTGCGCTGAAATAATGTCCGCAGTAACGGGCCACTCCGCTCACCTGCTCTCGTCCTCAATCCACTTTCAACATCAGCCTCACGTAGGACAGTACGAAGAGGAGACTGAGGAACACGAAGTTACTGGTGACGCCCACCAGGGCTGATAGTAAGGGGAAGTTGAACAACAAATATCTGACATAGAAAAACAAAGAAGACAGACATGGTGATGTAATGATAAAACAATATGCTGTTATCCCACTTCCTCTCAGTTAGACTCTTACTTCTATGTCAGCAGGTTATTTTCTTTCCCATTTTTATACAATTAAAGAAAACAGAAGGGGGAGACATTAGAAATAACAGAACGTTCTTAGAGAGCAAATTAAGCATAATCTACTCCAATGCAGGTTATTGCAGGCCACTCACAACCACAATACGTACTAAGAGGCGACCACTCATTTACAAACTCATCTGAGGCTCCAGATAACCTTTTGTAGGGAAGAATTGGTAACTATTTATCATACCACATTGATAACTTAGGTGGATGTACATCAAACCAAACATGCAGGACTGAAAGGCGTGCGGCGTGCGGCGTGATACTGACCAGACGAGGACCTCACACAAAGAATACATAGTTTTGGATCCATTACTGTTTTAATGCCAAGACGTGTCTAGATCTCTATTTGAACAGAAGACCTTAATGTTGTGATCAATGTACATGATCACATTAGATGGAAATGAGTGGCAAGTTGTTTCTGGCATTAGGTTACGTCTGCAGGTTATTTTCAACAGAGAAAGGATCTGAACACGTTGCATTTGCTCCACTGTGGGCTGTGAGTGTGGGTGGAGACATAAGAAAGTGAAGCGTCTTGTGGTTACAGTCATTGAGTTCTGCTCTGAGGCCGCTGTTGGAGGAGAAATGTATGTCTTCCTCCTCTGCGACAGATTTTCTGTGTCAGTGTTGAGGTAATGAAGGCCTTTTTTCGATAAAAAATGTGGTGTTTTGTAAGATTACCAGCTCCTGCTCTTGATGATAGATGGTGCAAATATCTCAAAATGTTATATTGTAGAAATCTGAACAACTAATCTCAGAAACGATCTATTGCAGCCTCACTCTGTACTGTAGGTTTAAAGGGACAGTTCAACCCAAAATCATGAAAACATATTTTTCCTCTTACCTGAATTGTTTCTTGTTATCGTTTTGTAGATGAGCCGTAGAGATTTCTGCCTTCTTTTTAAAATAATGGAAATAGATGGCACTCGAGATGTTTAAAGCGCCAAAGAAATACATAAAAAAAACTCAAGATAATCCACAGACCTTGTTGTGAGCAGCTTCATGTAGGAACTATTTTTTCTTTCTACTGAACTACACCCGTCAACTGTAATCCCTTCTCAGAAGGTGCATCTACTCATGGACAGGAGGCTCATGCTCTCTCGTTGGCGCGCGTGTTTTGGTAGAAAGGAAAGAGTTCCTACATGAAACTGCTCACAACAACGTCCGTCATCTCAACAGCAGATGTTTCTAACACTTGGTAGCTCACACCAAAACAATTTAGACAGATAAATAGTGCCACAGGTAAGAGGAACAATATGTATTTATGATTTTGGGGGTGAACTGTCCCTTTAAAGAATATGGAATTTTTTTTTTCTTGTTTCATCATCAGATATGTTACTTTCAGAGCTATTTTACAGCATGGTGTACACATCTGACCTTAAACCAGTGAAGTGAGCATGAATGTAGAGCTGAGATGAGTAGATCTGCACCTTGTTGGACAGGATCTCAATGACGGCTGCGACCGAGGGGACATACTGTGCACACGGAGACAAACCTATCAGGTCAACAAAGTACCTTCTTGCTGTCGAAGCACATTAGCAGGTGCTGACACATTCACAGAGCAGTGCAGGACTCACAGGGTTGTCCGTGTAGTCTGAGAAGAGCTCCACCTCCAGAACTTGTTTCTGCTCGGAGACTCCGCTGAGAAAGGCCGGGAGTAACAGCAGCGTTCCCAGGGACCTCAGCAGGTCTGAACGGTATCGCAGCATGCTCTGAGCAGCAGGGCAACACAGTCACACAGACATACACATAACCAACTGTAAATGCTGAAGATGCTAAATGCATTTTATTTGAACACGTTATACAACTATATATATATATATATTTATTTTGAATGAAGGTGTAATATTTTCAATGTTTGATTTTGAAGTAAAAAACTTTTTTTTAATCCAATGAATTATGTTCCTAATTACAAAAATTGCCGATTGACTAAATTTCAAGGTAATCTGACCCGACCCTGCATATCCAAAGAAGATGTGTTCAATGATGTCATGATGAATGTTTTGGAAAAGATGACTGATGTTGTCATGGACGCAACAACTTTACCCTCTGTACAACTCAATGATTTGGTTATGTGCTTGGTTTAATGAACACTACCAAAAGCTGATCTCAGTGGACTCCCCTTGTCCAGTGATATGAAGTGCAATACAACAGTTCTGCAAAGTTCAGTTTTCGTTTCAACCAAAACATGTTTTGTGTTGACTCAGTTCTTTAAGTTTTGAGGCTCTACTTTGTGGCGGTGGATTTGACTGAAAGCTTTTGTGAGGCTGATGTATATAAAATATTCAAAAGATCTTATGCAAAAACATGACAAAATACAGCCTTAAAAGTATCAATCAACACCTCTTTAATAAAGTTTCAGGTAAAAAAATTAAAATTTATTTATTAGAGAACTGTTGCACGCAGTGTTTAATAAAGTCAGCGGTTCTCAACCTTATGTCATTTAAGGCCCACTTTTGATTGTTACATTTCCACGGCCCACCTTCCCAAATATATGACAAAAAAAAACCACAAACCAAGGAGAAAAAATTAACTGGGCTGTAAACAAAAAAATAAATAGCTTTGTAAATGTAAGTTAATGATGGCATCCCTTACACATCTAACTTCACTGGAAGACCTTTACTCCCACCAAGTATTGGTTGTATCAGTCATTAGTTCACATGTTCCTCATATGAATCACCTGAGCACTGAGATCACCTTCTGTTGCACTGGAGCTCTGCAGCAAGCATAAGCAGCCCTAATCTGGCTCTGACCAGGCTGTGTGATTAAAAAGGTTATTGTGCGTCAGCGCTGTACTCACAAAGCGAGAGCTGGAGGCGGACAGCAGTTGTCCTGCCTGAGAAACACACAGCAATGCAACAGTGAATCACTGGAGTTTTTGCAGGAACTAGTAACAAAGCACTTTTTGATTGTATGTGCACATGTGGCCACATGGGAGCAGAACAAAGCAACAACTCACAAAGTGAGCAGAGGAGGCAACTCGTTCTCCTTTCTGAGAGAAACAGGTTGCCTTGATCATGAACATCCCCAGCTCCTGATTGGTCGGAGAATCAGGCATGTCCAGCTCCAGAGACATCCGATAGGCCTGGCCGAATGTCAGCACCTGAATATACATTTTAAAAAGATGACACTTACGGGAGTAGAGATAGATACAGATACATAGATAGACGCACACACTCGCGTTCATACGTACATGTTGCTCATCCCTCATCAGAGAAATGTTGGCCACTGGATAAGAGCAGTAAAAAGAGGTAGGAGAGTCACAGTCAGTCCTGCAGACAGAAGAATGTGAAGGACTGAGTGAAAGTAAAAGCAGGAAAGAGAAAATCACACACACAGACACTACAGTCTGTGTTTTCCTGATGCAGCTGGACAAGACTCCACATACACACCTGTAGTAATAGTGCACAGGTTTGGAAAAGGCTGCAGTGGGCATGTAAGAGTAGTAGAAGCTGCCGTATAAAAAGGCTGCGGTCCAGAGGAGCAGGAAGACAATAGAGACCACAATGACGGCCTGTACAACCCTCTGACGGGTGCGTGACATCCTCTTCATGACAGCATTCTGGAGCCCCAGCAACACCTGAACGATGAGGCCTGACGGATCTCCATCATCTCCTCGATGCAAATTACTTTCTTGATCCATGAAATCTAAACATCAACAAACAATAGAGTAAATTCAACTTTGCTCTGTTTTACAGCTGTGGGACCAAGTCAAGACTGACAGGTGGGCGACACATGTTCAAAGGCTGAGCCCTTACCGCAGTGGCCCCAAGTCATCCCCTCTCCCTCCCTCTCTCCTGTCTATCTTCAGCTGTACTATATAATAAAAAATAAAAAAATGTATAATAATAATCTTAACATTTTTTAAAAAAAAGTCATGTACCAAGTCCTAAACTTTGAATTTTGAGTCCTAAAAAAGTAATAATGGGCTCTTCACTAACTCATTTAGCAAACTGCAGATCGTTTTTTGTTGAGCATCACGTAGTTTCTGTATGTGAAGGAAATTGTCGCGACCTCAGGACTCAAATGCACGACACCAGAGACAGATGTAAAGTGTAAAAAATTAAATACTTTACTTGCAAAAGGTAGCAGAAAGTCAAAACACTCACAAGGAGGATATAGCAAAAACACCAAAATACTGCTGATACACCAGTTCACAACACAGAGACATAAGACAAACTGTCAGAAGACAAAGGGAGACAAGACTATTTATACATGAGGTGAGTGGGCACAGGTGGAAACAATCAGGGGCGGGGCAGACGCTGAGATGGAGGGAAACCACACACAGGCAGGAAGTAAAGGGATCTGGGATGAGGGACAAGAGGTAAGTACAAAATAAAACAGGAAGTGCAATGACAAACAGTGACTGAGGACGTAAGACACGGGGACAAGACGTGACTAAAACCTACTGAGAATAAACATGAACCTGACTAACAAGCTAAATTTGACAAGGAAATCAAATGTAACATGAAAACTTTAACAAACTCGACGAGACATGACAGAAATGATCTTTGGTATCATTGTTTCTGCAGCTGGCGCTCAGCAACAAAACATCAGTTCTTCATGGTTCTCTCCTGCAACTTCATTGCATGCTTGGATTGGTTGAAACTAAGCGGATCTGGTGAATTAAGTGCCTCTGCTGTTTAATGTAATACAAAAGTGTGGCTGATGTCCTGAAGCCTAAGACACAAGCAGCACTTTGACAGTACTGAGAGCTGTGAAACCACTGAGTCTGATCTCAGTCACAAGCAGGAGCCTTTCACATCAGATGACTGAAACAAACTGTGTCAACACTCAACTAACTGTATTACATGTATCGACAAGAAGCAACGAAGAAATGTAAAATAATGTTGCTGGAGTGATCGCATGTGTCACTTTTCCTCAGTGGACATCAAGTGTCTGTTAAATGAAGCTTTAGTTATTTTTGTTTCTTTCCTTATGTCATGTAACTACTTCAGTGATGGAATATAAGAAAATATATTTACTCAAGTAATGTACAAATTTGAAAATTAATTGGTGACTATGATCGTTAAACATTTCATGGTTACAGCTTCACAAATGTGAGGATTTCATGCTTTTCCTTTTTTATTTATTTTAATATTCATTTTGAGTTTTGGACTATTGGATGAACAAAACAAGCATTGTGAAGGTGTCACAGCGGCCATCGTTCTGCATTGAGTACTTTTAATTTTAATAAGTACATTTTCTGATTATACTTACTGTACATACTTTTACGTACTTTAAGTATCATTTCCAATGCAGGACTTCAGTTGTAACAGAGTATTTCTGTAGTGTGGTATTAGTAAAGCAAAATGGGACCATAACTGTATTTCATTACACAACCCTGTGTTCTACAATGACAATAATATTGTAGTAATTCTACATAATGATATGAATGATTCATCCAACACTGCTGAAGTTTTACTGATATTTAATCATTAAAAGAGGAAAGGATTTGTGACTTGCTCATCACTCTTGTCATGAAGATTTTCAGATCAAGAGTTGTGCTGACAGGGATTATATTGAGGGAATACTAAAGCATTTTTAACTCGACATCAAAATCAAAACTTTGTTTTGTCTATTTGAAAGCCCATGTGGTATCTAACAGCAACATGCCTGCAACAGTACTCACACTTAAAAATATATATGTATATATATATATATATAAATAACTCACCTCTGGTTACTGCTGGCCAACTGTGAGCTGTTAGGAAATCACTTCCCTGAAGTCTCTTTGTCCACAGCTTGATACTGTCTGGATGAAATGTTGCGAACAGAAACCCCCACCCACCCACCCATTGGACGGGGTTTAGTCCGTCCCACATGATAAGATGCTGCTGCCAACTGGAACAGAGTTCTTATTGTTGAACATGACACTGACAGGGCCGACTATACTTCATACTACTAAAGCCCCAATATATAGTTAAAATTTTGGGGACGAAAAAGAAATAGTGACATTACAAAAAATCAAAGCTACTGGCGTGATATCATAACTTCCTGTAAGAATATAACAATATCTGCTTATTTTTTGTTTTGGCAATTGTTGAAAACTGACTGATACACTGCCTTCTATGACAATGTTGGATGATAATTTGACCTCATGGGCAGTCTTTATTTTTGAGTTTATTCAACCCTTCTAGAGCTGCAACGATTAATTGACTTATCAATTAGTTGATCGACAGAAAAATTATTGGCAGTTATTATAATAATTGATTAGTCCATAAAGTAATTTTTTTACGCAAAAATTGCAGAAAATTTGGAGATTTCTTGCTTTTCTCGGTTTTATATCATATTAAACTGAATATATTTGGGGTTTGGACTGACAAAACAATTTAAAGACATTACCTTGGACCTTGAGAAACTGGGATGGACATTTTTCACTCAATGAAGCCCAAATTCCTTTTATTGTTGCACATCCTATAGCCAAATCCATACTTTTATATGTTTAATTGCTGAATTGTTTATTTTCTTGTTTTAGCGTCTGTTTTTTTCCCCCTTCGTTAATGTAAAATGGTATCCTGAACTCTAATTTCCCCATGAATTACTCCTGATTTGGTGATTATGTGGAGGAAAAATATAGGAAAAGTACAGGAAGGAGAAAAAATTTAAATAAAGACAACAAAAAAGTCTAAGACGGGCAGAAAAGTAAAATAAGCTCTCACCAGCAGAGGGAGACATTCTCTGGTGGAACAGAAAAAGACCGCCAAAAATATCTGGCATCGTAGAAGAAGACGCTTTCGTCCAATCACACGCAACCACTGGCGCTAACCGGAAAGGTTCAATTTCATGATTTCATTTCACAAAAACATTAAAGAAACTGCTGAAAGGTAATGTTGTAGTTATATTTTTCAAATATATATTTAAGTCACGTAACAACTTGTTTAATAATGTAGAAGAGGAACTGAGAAAACACGTTAGTAGGACAATAATCTTTAATATACGAGGCATGCTGTTTATTATAGGGAAAGTCCGCTGGTTGTTATGGACAGCTTCTCATTATTCTAATTTTGAAAAAAAAAAAACTTCTCTGTTGGAGCCAGCAGATCTCCTCACCTCCTATGTGTCTCAAATCACAACAAGGAATTTTAGGTTTAAATAGTATACAAGAGTGTAATTTGTTGTTATTCATGTGTTTTGTCTTCTTCTGTCTTCTGGTTGCAGGATGTCCTGTAACACCAGAGTTACTCGAGTTCAAGTGTCATCTGTGGGCGAGGCACAGCGAGTGCCAGTCCACCTCATGCCCTGTGAGATTGAACACAATGGGCCGGCCCAGGTCTCACAATACCTCACTGCTACCACGAAAGATTGCAAACTAGGTACACTCAGCCTCTCTAACAGTAGACTAAAGCTGATTTGTTACTGGTCCACTATTCATAGAAAACAGGAGTTAAAACCCATAGAAATAATCACACAAATTATCCCCAAATGTGGTGATTTTCTTCATTCTTTAAGATTCAGGAGAGCAGGAAAGTCATTAGGTTCCCAAAAGCTGCCTATACACTGGTGACCTTTTTTTAATTGGACACTCTTGTGAGGATAATATGTAAACACAACAAACTTCCACTGGTTTTGAGCCATTTATGCTGCTTCATCTTGTTACAACTGGTCCCAATATGGGAGCTTTGTGTCTAAGGTCAATGGGGACTGATATGCAGCTGTTTGACCCGACCAAGATTTTGGTTCTAATTATTACCTGTTCTTAAGTTCAGAAATATCCCTGGTCAGGATGAGTGTTTGTTCACCATGATGATCATGATAAGGGAAGGAATAAGTTATTTTTCCTTTACAAATAAATCAAAACAGCATTATTATGCCAAATGTTTAAAAGATTTAAAATGGTTTATCTCAAGTTTTATCCCACAGTAGTTTTAGTCTCCAACAACATTCCTTTGTGCATTTTTCTCATTACAGAGAAGACGGTGTCATTCAGAGGGCGTGGGCTGAAGGGGCAGGAGCTCAGCTGTCCACATGGCTATACTGGCTTGGTGCTGAAAGAGATCAACAAGCCCAGCTCTGACCAAGAGGTAAACATAACTGGTGTCATCTTTTACGTTACAAAAACTGCCACTGACCAGAAGTCTGAGTCAGTCAAACATAAGGCAAAGCACCAACCGCACAGGACATCAAATCTGATTTGTGTGTGGGTGAAGATTTTGTTATGTCTACTTGTGTGTTCAGGACAGGACAGCGAGGGTATCCTCTGTGTTTGACAAGCTGACCTACTGGAACCTGGAGACGCCTCCGAACTCTGACGATACAGTTGTGATGGCGATGGATTGGCCAGAGTTGGCTGAGGCGGTGAGCTCTTCTGATTTTAGGCTGTTTAATCAAAGACAAGAGTAACCTGTGTCACCCAGTACTGGAAACTTTAAAGCCTAGTTCAGAAGAGACCAATTTACTAATAATAATTTAAATCAAAACATTTGTTTAAACATTGAACATGAATTCCATTGAAGCCCAATTACTGTTTAATTCAGCTTGGCTTTCAGTCACAACTGGGTCTACATGCTAATAGGGTTAGGGAGGATCTGTACAACTAATAGATACAGTATTGTTCATTTCAAAATTGATTCCTGGGATGCAAATTTGCTGTGTTGTGGCTCTGTCCTTTTTATTGTTTCTCTTCAGTCTAGCAAAATACTGTGAGCATTGACAATATTTCATTAGAATATAATTTGGTTGGAAACACAAGGATACTGACAGATGTTGATATTTTGTCTCGACAGATCCACGGGCCAGTAGAAGACTAAACACAGAGACAAAACTTTGTCCTCAGAGGTGGCAGGTTGGTGTCACCTCCGCACGTTACAAGTGAAATGTACCGTTTGCTGATTACTGGCCACAGGCAGTGAAAGTAATGCTACAAGTTCAGTGTAACTGTTACTATTACAGAATAATAAGTACCAGATGTTTATATTTTTGTATCTTTTCTTTCGTAGTCAAATAAAGCAAACTAAAAGATAATGTTGAGGGACCGGCCTGAGTGATTTATGTGATGCACTGAAACTGCAATATGTCCACATTGTTTCTACTGAACAGTGTTTATTCACAAAGTAACATTTAGATTTTGCACACGATGAGGTATCCAAAACTCGTTGTTTGTATGGTAATACCAGTAACAATCAATCTTCATTAGTACATACAGAAATTGTAGCTCCAAAGCATGTAAAATGGCACAGAACAAAAAATTCCAATTTGTCAAGAGGTTATTTAGGCACATTTAAAGTTTAATTTTGAAGTAAAATTTAAAAGAGAAGGCAGAATTACTGCATGTGTTAAAAGAATGCTTGTACTGTATATTCTGTCATATTACAGCTGAAACACTACAGAGGCAAAGGTCATATGGGTAATAAGAAAAGCCAAACACAATAGGTGGAGCCCCACACTTATATCGTACTAGGCTGGAGGTTTAGGTAAACAACTTAATTGACCTTGATGAAGTCATACATTAGGACAAGAAAGCCACAGTGCTAAGAGAATCACTCTACTGTATATAATCCTGGACAGCCAATGGAAATGCTATAATTCAATAAATTTGTATGGTTGCCACTTTGATATTTCTGGGCCTCATTTAGAAATATTCCTAATCAAAGACCTTTTGCTGCATTTTAAAAAAGGTGATAAATAGATGAAGAAAGAAGGCAAAAGTAAAGGCCATTTGGCACAATTGATTTTCTACTTCATCAGATATTACAGGTCATTTAGCAGACGCTCTTATCCAGAGCGGCTTACATTGAACTACAGGGACAGTCTCCCTTGCTCAGGAGCACAATAGTGGCAACCTGGTATTTCCAATTTGAAAGTTTGTGCAGGTATTTGCTCTGATGGTTTCATCCTGTAAATAAAACATTAGACAGTACAAAGCTACGACATTAATCAATCAGTCAAACTTTGCTGGCACAGAGTCGCACACTGACAAGGCAGTCGTAAAAATGACAACTCAAGTAACTGATAAAAAATTTAAAACACAACAGCTTTCTCTTAATTGTATTTTGAGTTGAAATAGCAAGTGTAAGTGTAGGAAGTCACAAAATTCTTTGAATCATTATTGAACATCTCCAGAATCTTCTTACAACAGTTAAGTTTTTGATGTTTTTTTATACCCATACAAATGTATGCAACATGACAAATGTATTAAAAATGTAAAACCTTAAAATGCCTCTTAAATTGTTCTTTTAAAAAAGTTTTAGGGTTCTAAGGAGACAACGGTCATACATGAACACAAAAAGCGTGTTAGTTTGACGAATGAATGCTGACATCACGGCCACATCGCTGGTGTTTATTCCGTGTACGAGTTCTTGTATTTCTGTACTTATGGGGATCAAATGCTGCCTGGAAACCAGACGAATCTGCAAGCTCATGTTTTATTCGCTCCGATTTGGACAGTTTTCCAGCAACTTGAGATCTGCCGGCCAATCACAACCGTTTAGCTAATATGGGGAGATTTTGAGTCGAAGACCCTAAAGAGGAGCGCCGTTAAAGCATTTTGGAAAACAACCAAGATTGCTGCAGCCGAACTTTCTGTTATATATATATATATATATATATATTTTTTATTTTTTTTAACAACCAATTGCATTTTTTGGCAAAACTTTAATTTACCAGCTCATCTCTGCACACTGAAGTCCGTTTACATTTTTTTGTCGCTCAGTTGTTATTTTATTCCTTTCCTAATATGCTGTGATTGGCCATCTACACCGCTCAGCGCTCCGACATATTGATAAACTGTTGATCGTATACCTTGGAAATCTGAAATGAACTGAGAGGCTAATTCGCATTTGCGATTTTTTCAGGCAATGTCAGGCTACATCAAACGTCCTCAGTAGAATAGAAAGTTTGGCTGTCTGCAGGGTGCAAATATAAAAATATAAGTATTGTGATGGACATTTGTCACAATTTCTCTGACATTTTATAGACCAATAAAATAATCCATTAAAATCGAGAAAATAACCAATAAATGAACTGAAATTGAAAGTTATCGTTAGTTGCAGCCCTGCATGATTTAGGTTTAAATGTAGAATTATAGATACGTGTGTGTGTGTGTGTGTGTGTGTGTGTGTGTGTGTGTGTGTGTGTG
>CALSCE010009297.1:4268135-4280462 GCA_943593645.1 Bovichtus variegatus
TACTTTACTATATATCATGGTATACTATACTACTATAAAACTACATTTTATACGATGTCTCATACCCCATAATATATCATAATGTACCATATTATAGTATATTATGTTAATATGTTTCATTAACTCACTATATTCTATTATATTAATATAGACAAACACCGACTAACATTACCTAACCCTATCATATTTTAGCGTAGTGTATACTGTTTGTATAGACGTGTTGACTTTATTTGACATACCTCCTATTATTTATTTATTAGTTACTTTCTATAGGCTACTTATCTATTAATTTCTGTCCTTGTGCTGCTGCAACAACCAAATTTCCCCGCAGGAGATCCATAAAGGTGTATCTTAATCATAACCTAATTTTAATTTTCCCACCAGGCATGAGGAAAGACTGTGATCTAGCCGTGTATATTGACGTCCCCAAAGCTCTCGCTGGTAAACTCAACCACTACTGCTACGACCCAATATGCTTGATTCAGTCTTTATGTTTGGGCAATAATCTCTCTTACATGTGTTTTATGTATCTGTACACAGACGGTATAGAGTTCTTCTGGTCAGATAACGGTGTGTTGCTGACTGCAGGCGATGCAGAGGGAAAACTTCTCCCTAAATACTTCAGCCGAGCCTTAAGTCTGAGACCCACAAGTAAGAAAAACAAGCACACTGATGCATTCAATTTAGATTCTTTAAAACTTGGGTTGAAGGTCATTTACTTCACTGAAGTCACTTTTGTCCTGTGTTTCAGGGAGCATCCTACCCCTGCAGTAGCATCAGAGGATACTGCTCTGTCGTTGTTCACGGCATGACTCATCATGCTTGGTTGATGCTTATCCTAGTTCCCTTGGTAACACCTGACCTGGGGGGGGGGGGGGGCTGTTCAACAATAGGAGAATCCATCTAGAAATCATCTTAAATGGGACTAAATTGGTAAACTTAAAAGTGTTTGTGTCATTATTGAAAGGATCAGGACGGCGTTTGGGAAGCATACTTTATTCTTATATGCCTATTCAATCAACTTATGCTGGCAAATGTCAAGTCTAGACACTTTGTTTTCTCCATTGCATTGTAACTGCTAAATGAAGTATGGCACACATCGACTACCAAGATAATTTCTCCATGCAGTTGTAAAATATATAACCCTGCTTACAAACAGACACAACAACCAGCTGGGCCTTTTGAATAACTTTTAGAGACATTTTTATATCTGTGGTTAGTCGCTTGACTAAGTACGGGAAAGCAGAGGATACAGACACTGCGGTTAGTTAACGGACTGCTGCAACAGTTTTGTGAGATATGGACACACACAAAGCATGTGAGGGGAGATATACAGTTAGAAGCTTCCTGTGTAGGAAACAACTGAAATGACCACCACATGTCACAACCATGAGGAGTGAAGACAACAGGAGGAAAAGTACATTTCTGTATTTATTTTAATAAATGTTTATTTGGGGAAAAACAATTCATATTTGCGTGTGCTTTTCTCAGCGTGTTGATTCTTGGCAGTGATAATGTGGTTGCTGGCAATAAGTCTGCAGCTCTGCGCAAAGCTTTCTATACAGAGCGATAGCAAGTCTGGATACTGTGAGGCGAAACAGAAAAGTTGTTGCTGGCTGATGCAACGGTTGATTTTACATTTCCATGATGTTTGGTTTTAAAGCCTGCTGATCCTGGACCTGATGTCCAGCAGTGTGGCCCAGCAGCAGTCCATCCTGAAGTAAAGGGTAAGTCAGCATGAGAAGCAAACGGAGATTTGAACATGCTGTCCATCCAGAGATGAGTGTGTGTGTGTGTGTGTGTGTGTGTGTGTGTGTGTCTGTGTGTCTGTGTGTGTGTGTTTTGTGTGGAACAAAGGCTATATAAATGGATGGACTGACAAGGTGGGTTGTAACACATTTACACATGAACATAATCATATTTTGCCCATTTGTTATACATTTTCAATGTTTATTTTTGTATTCCTCATGGTTTTCCACTGTTGAGACACACAGGAGATCTGATGTTGGATTTTTTGTGTGTTTTAGTCTTAGAGAGCTTCGTGACCGCCGGTCAGCTTGTGGAAAAGCTCCTCATTGAGCGTGTCGCTCTTCGCACGACTGCGTGTCGACATGAAAATGTAGCCTCCAATAAACTCGTGAACGATTTTGCAGTCGGCAGTCACGCAGGCAAACGCAATGTTGATGTTGCCTTCAAACTCTATGGCCACCTGGAGGAGTCAGAAACACACAAAGTAAATAAAAGAAGATATGAGATTCCTTTAAGATGAAAGCTGAATTCTGCCTGAGAAAAAAATGTTGCACTCGTGAAATTACAGACAGCGCAAAACAACAATGACACTATGGGTTCATTTAAAGGTTCAAGAAGAACTGTAACTTTTTATTACGAGTAGTGTTAATGAGGTCACTCTCCTACATTGGCAGAATGGTTTGAGGAATATTTTTTGTATAGCTGGAGGTCATGCTTGATTTTTTGATGCTTACCTTACTTAAATTCGACTGTTTTGACCGTCTGTTAAGTTATCACAAATAGCTTTTAGATAAGATTGTATAAGAAACCTCATAGGAAACCTTAGCTAAAAAAGAGCTAAAGTAATATTTTAAAGGTCTGTTTAGGTAATTCAGTACCACATAATCCTGCAAACAAAAGTCTGAGATCTTGGGCTCAACAATTAATTGTAATTTTATCAAAATCGCAGTATGGACTGGTGCAACAATATTTGTTAATGGCATAATATGTGTCAAAATGATATTTCCCTCCAATATCGTGAATCATTTTAACAATTGCAATATCAATTAAAATAAATCGCGATTAGATATTCTGTCCAAATCGTTCAGCCCTATTGCAGACTGCTCTCCCAGACATAAGGCGGATGAAAGCATTACAGCACCTGTCGTATGTCCCAGTTGACATTCCACTGCTTCATGTTGTTGTAGCGCCAGGTCTTCACCACATCACCCACGGCCAGGTCGATACGGATCAGTCGGTTGGGAGCAATGCCCAGTACCTCGTCTTTTCGACTGCCCTTAAACCTGTTGGGCAAAATCATCTTTACCTTGCTTTCTCTAAAAATCTTGCTGAGACAAAAGTCAAGCTTTAATCCTCAAAAACTTTGTGACAATTCACTGACTGGATCACAGTCGGATACCACTTCTGCGTTTGCCGCCCTTACAATCGTATTAACAATACTATTAATCTGGAAGCAAGGATTGTCTGTGTCTCACATCCCACAGCAAGCTTGTTTCAGAACTTTTCAAACCAGCTTTATTTCAGCAATTCATCTGCAGAACTATGTCTAGGAGATAGTGACTTGGGCCTAGAGACGAGCACAGCTATAATTCATTGAGAGGAAATAAAATCTCAATGTATACCTGTGGTAGGTTTAAGGATTTTAGATCTTAGTTGGCTTTATTTTCTTGGCCTTAAATGCAGTTTTTCTTAAAGTACCACTGCTTGTGAGTGCTGCTCTGCTCTTAATAGACTCATGAATGTAACAGTAATCTCTCTGTGGCCCTAAATTGTTGATGACAGGAATGTAATGAATTCAGAAAAGTTTTAAATTGAACATTAAACTTTACCTGACAACGACATATGATAGCCCAAAGTCAGGCAGGGCTTGCCAGATCTGCAGGAAGCGCATGACTGCATCTGTCAGTGAGAGCTGAGCCACGTTCTGGTATGCGTCCAGGATACGAGGGGTCAGCTGGAGGAGCAGGCACGGGGTAAAAGGGCAGATGTAATTATACTTTTACTGACTCATGCACAAAGTGGGCAGGAGGTTCAGCTGCAGAAATGTTCAGTTAGCTCAATTGTTTAATATCATTATACTGCTGTCCAGAAATGAAAGGAATACGTCCGTTAACAAACTCTCACACAACTCGACCAGAATAATCCAATCCAGTCGTATGCTCACCAAACACATTAGTTTTAGCTAAAACCTTACTTTTTAAAACACTTTTGCATAAACAATGCTGGCGAGCATGCAAGCGTGAGAGAAAATGTATGTGTTCGTGAAGTAGTGAGCATACAATTAGATAAATGAGTCTTGGTTTATACTGCACGAGTTGTGTGAGAGTTTGTAAACAGATGTTTTGATATAGTTTTGCTGCCGTTAAATTGGCCCCCATTTATTTAAAATCATCCAGAATTTTCTCTTTTTTTTTAAATGCTGCGTTCACCGTGGAGGCCTGCGGAAATAACAGAGTTTTTTCATTTCTAATTTTTTTTTACTTCAAATTTTTTTTTTTTACGAATTCAAGGTAACACAGGGACAATTATTGATATACAAATGATCATTTGGGAGGTACAGTATTCCTTTAAGTTAATTGTAGTAGGTGATTTGGCCGGTTGCTAATTATCGTACTGTATACTGGATCAATAAATGAGAGATTGGTGTTATCCAATAGTTGTGTACTCTGCTGATAATGTGAGAGCATTACATTTATTACATGTATTCTTTTTTGTGCCTGTGTAGAAGTTCCCCCTCTCCTGTACCTGTTTGGCTTTGTACTTCTTATGGTAGCGTGGCGACACCAGACTGTGAGTATTGATGATTTCATCGTTGGCAGATGCGTTGCCGTGGGAACCGGACCCAGTCTTTTGCATAGCCAGGAAGGAGCGGATGCTCTGGATCTCACTCTGGAAACTGCTGTCGGCCAGACTTTTGCCTTTGGAGGCCAGTCGACACGCAGCCATCCACTGAGCATACTGCTGCTCCTGGAGGGCGAGAGACAACCACACAGAGCAGAGAGAGTAAGGTGGGTAGTAAAAAGGATTACTTGTAATCGGGATTAGGTAATCAGAATACAAAAAATAAGTAACTATAATCTGTCCTCCATGTGGTCGTCGATTAAAAAAAACTGCAGCAACAGAAATGTGCACAAAAGAAACATCATCTCACATGTTGCTGAATACACACAGTTCACCTGTGTGACAGTACTGTTTGTGTAAGGCTAATTTGATTTGACCAATTGTAAATGCTGAATATTCTAAATGTATTTTATTTCCATTAAAAATGTAGAGAAAAATAATATTTGTGAATCTAACATTTTTAATATAATGTACACTATTTTCAATGTCTGATCTTGAAGTAATACAAAAGTATATAATATAATATTTTTTTGTAACCTAATAGATTACTATACTGATTACAACATCTGCCATCTAATTCGGATTTGGTAACTAACTAGATGTCAAAATAATTGGACACAACCCTGTTCATGACGTTGGCGTCAGAGGGGAGATAATGAGATAAAGACAAATGTGTTGAAAGACAGCCTGTGAAATTGACAGGATATCACACAGCACAGAGATGGTGTGTGTGTGTGTGTGTGTGTGTGTGTGTGTGTGTGTGTGTGTGTCCTCCTCACGTTTTCACAGCGCAGATAGACCTCGTTCATGCCCTCAGGCGCTGGTATCAGGAGTCGGATTAGGAACTTCTGTGCTGTCACGTTAACGTCCGGAGCCACCTCACATCCTGTGTGCAGGATAAATATCAAACCAATGCCCAGAACTGAAATGTGACATTTTTGGCTAGAAATGAAGCAAGACCACTCTGTCAGACTTCCATGACATATTGAGTATATGATCCATCCCTGAGCCTGCTGAGTCATACTCACTGTTAATTTTCTGCATTTACGTTGTCATTCGCATTAGTATTATATTCCTTTTTTATTTTTTAAATAATGCTTAATTTCTTCTTTGAGCCCAGATTTCTTATAAAATAAGCCCTTAAGTGGTTTATAGTACTGATCTAGGATTACCAGTGACCCCATTACTTTCTCACAGACAGAGGAGTGAAACAGACTTGAGAGCAGCACTCTCACTTTATATGGAAAGCTCTGTGTTTGTGTGTTGATGCTTCCTTGTAAACATGACATTGTACTGCAGTATGTGGTAATTTCAGTGATGTTACACAGAGGTGAATAAACAGGTTGCTTAAATATGACTGTTTCCTTATCAGACACTAATTTCTACATACTTATTGATAACTGACGATACATTATTGGTGACATAGCAGAAAAATATCCTAACAATGTAAAATACAATAATATATTCAGTACCTTTGAGGTTAATCTGTTGAATGGGCTCTCCGATGCTCTCCTCTTTGCTCTTGAAATAAGAGATGGAGGTATCCTGGAACTTGAACCAGTACTGCTTATATCCCTTCAGAGTCAGCCTCTTTGGCCTGAAACACACAATCACATTGCTCATGTCATCTACTCACCTTGGTTAGAAAATGGAAAAATTACAAATATATGTTTTTGCTCTATTTTAACACGCATAACATCTAAGACAGAAGAGGTAAACGTCTCTTCTATCCTCCGAAGACCCGTCAATTCATTGCTGTCCTCTGTTGTGAGCGTGACACTGAAGCCTTCATTTCAAACACCATGAATGCAGTTTAATTTAGTCCTAATGTAAATAGTGCACCCTGGGCTTTCTGGTGATGTAACACACATGGGGGTGCGGACAACAGAGCACATCTTATGTCTTTTCAAAAACGTTGGGAATTGCAGCAAGAACAGTTTATGGCAGTAAGGGGGACAATCAGACAACAAAAAAGGCCACCAGCGGGAATTTGAAGGCAAAAACTAGGGTCTTTCATGGAATATGCGGAATGTACAATTTATTTACATGTTGAATAAAAAAACACCTGAAAACAAGCACAAGAAAGGGTATTATTGTATCAGTACCAAATCATGCCTTGTATTTGACTTTTTGGGAAAAAGATTGACTCAATGCCCACTACAAGGGACATGTTATAAATTTAAAAAATATATATATAAATATTTTAAACATAATTCTTCCGGGTCTCAGGACGACATAGGCTATGCCGATGCCGATGGGTAGTTGGAAAATGTCTCTCACCTGAATAACTTGAGATAGTCGTTCAGCTCTGGTGCAGTCATGTTTTCCTGGGTGAAAGACAAAGATGTTTTTCAGCGGATAAAATAAAACTCTTCTCTTGCCTTCGTACTAAATGCATTGTTTTGTTCCAAAAGAACTGTGGCGTGTCGAAGACTAAAACAACTATACTCCCTCAAAATCATTACATCAATAACTTCAATTATTACACATCTCAACTCTAAAATGATGAGATTTTAAAAGATGCAATTGCAGTTGAGGTTTTAACAAGAATGAATTTGTTTTGTTAGTGTCTGCTCCTTCTGTCAGGATTAAGATGAGACAACTTCATCGTAATCCTGACAGCAGATGACTCTCAGTGACAGACGAGTACAATATGTCTGACCAGCATCTCGGACGCAGAGCTGCTCTCTCCCTCCATCTTGACCTCCAGGCACTGCAGGGCGGAGTCCAGGTCGTCCATGGCTGCATTGGAGCGCAGCATCTGGGGCTCCGACTGAGACACCTTACTGATGTGGTACTACAGGAGATTTAGGGTAAGAGAGGAGAGCAGAGGCGGAATGTAACTAAGTACATTTACAAGTACTCAAGTACAATTTTGAGGTACTTGTAGTTTGAGTATTTTCTTCTCATGCCACTTTCTACTTCTACTCTACTACATTTACATACATTACTGAAATATTGCACTTTTTACTCAACTAAATGTATCTGACAGCTTTAGGTGCTTTACAAATGAACACAGCCAGATATGAAGCGTTTGACTATAAGAGCTTTTATTTTTAATAATTTGGTTTGTTTTTAAAGATAATTTTTTGGGCTTTTGTGCCTTTAATGATTGTACATTTTAAGATTAGGAAAGGGGGAGAGAGAGGGGATGACATGTAGCAAAGGGCGCCGGGCCGCTGCGGCAAGGACTTACATATAGGTCGCCTGCGCTACCAGGGGAGCTACCGGGGCGCAACCTTTTTTAATGCAAGTAAGTTAAGCATGCAGAGATGCATTGATTGGACTCATAAAAAGCGTATTATTATATCAAACAAAATTCATTCATTGACAATATTTGCATATAAATATTGGAACATTTTAATTTCTGTAATATGTGACATTTAAAGAGATACATGAGGGAATTGCCCTTTCTGACTGTATTTAAAATTGAAATGTTTTTAACATTTAGCTGTTTTTAATGGTTCCATGCTTCCCTGTTGACACACGCAGCAGTGTTTTCTACCTGTAGAGCTCCAAACAACATCATCTCCTCCTCGGTGCAGTCGATGTCCTCCAGCAGGATGGCCCAGCGTGCCTGCTCATACAGCTGGGTCAGACGCACAACATCGTACTGCACGGCCAGAGAAAAATGAGTCAAATCAACAGAGGAATGCAATGCCAAACACACATACTATAACTATAAAAACAACATATACACACGCACACACACACACACACACCTTGGGCTCTATATCATAGATGGCAAAGTATTTGAAGCGAAGCCAGATTCTGTCATTTTCTTGGATGCCCTGCTGCATGAGACAGCGCGATGAGTCCAACCACCTGAGAGGGAAAGAGAATAAGTATATGACCATTACAAACATACATTGCATGCATTTTCTTGACATTCCAACATCAATAAATAAGTCACTAACTATGAGATTACATTCAAATAATATGTAAGTAAGTACGACATCACAAATGAACAATTAAAAAAAAACAGCCAACAGTGATACATACATGTTTATAATGTACAGTCTATATCTAACATATATGTATACAAAGACATATTTTCCATTTGACTCATTTCTCTTCATGACTATCACTAGGTTAGTCTGCATTTGTTTTATGTAAGTTTCTCATTGTTGTATTTTTAATACATTGTGTTATATGCTTGCTTTTGCAACAACGGCTATTAAAGTGCAAGCAGATCAAAATTATTATCATCATTTTTTTTTTAAAGCCAAATGTCATGATGCAAATGTGATTGTTCTCACTGTAGCTAAAAAGGGCAGTGCAGTACAGTAGACGTATCTTTATAGATGAACATGCATATAAGATTTCACAGATTTGAACTCCAGACTTTTCAGTTAGCTGCTTATTCTAACTCTTTCTTGAACATGAGTTTAATTAGCTAAATGTTTGTTGGCTGATTACTTAACTTGTTGGCAATGTGTAACAGCAAAAAGTGAAATTAAACATTAAACAGACAACTAGATAAAAAATAAATCAATTTAACCCATCTAGTGTCAAACTGCCTTCACATGACCAGCGGTAAAACCGCTCTGCTCTGGCTTTGCAATTGTTTTTCTAGGTGGAACCTTGGCGTGCGGCACCATTGACATTGCCATTGAGAAAACAGTGTGACGTAGCCAGAAGCAACACAGGCATGCAGGGGAGCTAACTTTAGAAGAGGAATGAAGCGATGAGTGGTGTTAGAGCGGTGAGTGAAGACGATATTTCCTATCATATAGTTTCAAGGTTTAGAGACTCTGTGACGCAACGGTAGCGTGTCTGAGTCCAGATCAGAAGGTTGTGTGTTCAAATGACATCAGTGTCAGGCCTTCTGTTTAACAGATGACAGTCAGACAGGATACAATCGTGTCTTTCATTAATGTCTGGAGATTTTTTCATATCAAGAACTAGAAAATGACCTCTGAATTACACGACGATGAAATGACTGCACTAGCAATACAGAAAACTGGAACCTGTGCATTTGGCGCGTACAGTCCGCGCAGTCAAAAATCTTGGGCTGCACACAGACGTGTACTTGTGATCCCAGCAGACCATCGCGGACATGGGTATATGACGAGATTTGCATCAGGAGGACCAAAGCGGACAATCGGGAACACAAAGTATGAATTTGCCTTTAATTAGCCAAACAAAGTGCAACTGTGTGAGCTGGTTATTACAACTCTCAGTCAGACAATAATTACCCAAAGAGGATAACTTGTAGATTTTTAATCTATGGGGGACCAAAAGAAAAACTAAACACCATGATGTTATTATATATCCACACACTGTTGTTGGTCTTGACATAAAGGAAGAGTTTACCATACTGATATATGTGAAGGCGTACCTGCCGTTGATGTGGGCCTTGTCCACCACACTGGCTGGGCGGTACTGCTTGGTTATGACCTCGGGGGCGGGGGGAGGCTGGGTGACTGATAGCATCTTGTAGATGGCCTCCATCTGAGGTGAGTCGGCAAAGTGAGCAGGCATGCCATTATACAGACAGGGCCGGGATACTGCAAAGGAAGTGTATGAAGGATAAGGTCAAATGTTCCAGGGAGGTCATATTGTAGAGGTCTGTCTGCTTTTAAATGCACAGTACTCAAACTCCTTTTTGGGCTTCTATATTAATATCCACAAATTGAAAACAAAAATACTTATTTGGAATACTGATTGTAGCTGATAGAAAAGCAATTACAAGAAACGGCTTGAGCCGAAATGAAATCATTATAATGAACAGAAACATCTCATGAGGCTTCAGGAAATTACTTTTGAGGAAATTTGGGAGAAGTGGAAAATGTGTATTTACCCAAAACGCCCTTCTCTTGTTTAAATTTGTTTAATCAAAGCATTTTTAAATCTCAAATGAAAAACACTTAATGATTTATTTTTGTTTTCTATAATTAAATTGTTAAAGGTGTGTGAACTACTGTTGTTAGGTGATCCCAGATAAAGGAAAAAAATAAAAAAATAAAATAAAATGCACTGTTCCTGTATAAGAAAACAATTGGATGAAAATTGCTGTTAGGTGTATTTTAGACTAAATTATTAATTTTCTTCACCATGCTTCAGGTATACCTTTGCATAATTTAAAGGTAAACTCTCTGTGTGTATCAAACCTTTTGAAAAGAACTGGCCTCAGACCTCATCATCCCAAATACGAATACCGTCAGAGGCAAAACTGACTATCGTGAATAAAACTTTTCATGTTGGCAGTTCCTTTTAAGAATTTCAAGTATCCTACATCTACTACAACTCTTAAGCCACCGGTTATACTGTAAGACATGTGCATGTCAAGCCTGCAGTTTGAAGTGAAGTGTGACGTGTGTACCTGAGGAGAGGGGCACCTCGGTCAAGTCGTAGATCTCCTCAGCCGAGTCTTTATCTTTCTTCTTCTTTTTCTCCTCGATGGGTCGAAGGAACGAGTGCTCCTCAGGGTGACGGATATCTGTGTAGGTAACAGAGAGGAAATGGATGCAAAATTAATTCGATTTTTATTAAACGGACTGGTTGCATCTTTCATCAAATGCTGGAAATTTTCTCACCCCAAGAACTGGAAAATCGCCTTTAATTTATGGGACATACCATGCGTTCCAATACCAGTACAACAATACTATTTAGTATGCCAGAAAAAGATTTAGTATGTCCCAATTCATAACAAATGCAGTATGCCAAAAATACCAGGATGTCCTTCTGCATCGGTGACATTTTTGCAGTATACAAGTCAGCATGCTTTACTGGATATTCTTACCCACAATCCTTTGAATAGCAGATATATGATTATGAGAGTCAAAGTTCAAGGCGCAATGTTAGAACAAAGTAGT
The DNA here is from genome assembly GCA_943593645.1 of Bovichtus variegatus. Classification (NCBI taxonomy): domain Eukaryota; kingdom Metazoa; phylum Chordata; class Actinopteri; order Perciformes; family Bovichtidae; genus Bovichtus; species Bovichtus variegatus. The sequence continues at coordinate 4,279,544 of CALSCE010009297.1, forward strand.
ATGTCCCAATTGTATGCATACTGCAATCAATAAAGAATATTGTGTAAGGGCAGCTGCAGTATGTACTAAAATTAGAAAGACAAAGTATGGGATTTGGAACGCAGCCAATGGTATGACTGGACTAGCAATTAAATTGACAGAAATAAATAGAAATAATTAAAAATAAATAAATAAAAACGTTTTTTCTCACTTCAAGAACTTGGAAGTGGCCATTAATGGACAAATATAATTTTTTATCTATTTACCCCTCCAGTGTTACACTTTTTGTTGAAAGGTGCAACGGTAGGACCTCCTGGTTATATTGTTTAATTGAATCAGTTTACCAGCAAGCAGGTTTGGTTTGTGAATAGTGCTATCAAAAGACTCTGTGGGGCAATGGTAGTGCTAACTTCAGAACAGAAGGGTATGTATTCAAATCACATCAGAGTCAATATTTCTGTTCCCTTAGCTCCTACTAATGGACGATGGACAGGATAGGGTTGTATCTTTCATCAATTAATCTTTCAAGGCTAGAGAATTAATTATTAATATATTAAACTAAAAAAAATAATTACTATCAATTTAAAATAACATATTTAGGATGAGATAGATAAGTCCCTAAAGCTCCTCTAGCTCTCTATAAAAGTTGACAACAGACAACAGGGCGAAAGCTGAGCTACCTTTCGATGATCAGTGAGAAACCTCCAACTGTAGATGTTTTCCAGATAAACTCTATTGTCTTGTTTTCTATTACAGAATATTTTAGGATGTGAAGGATTTGGAGTTGCTGGAAGGCACTTCCAGGTTGTTTTGTATAATTAATTTACCAGTGCCTAGTTTCTTAGCTGATGAACTGACAACAAAATAAGACTCTGTGGCGCAACGGTAGCGCGTCTGACTCCAAATCAGAAGGGTGTGTGTTCAAATCACGTCAGGGTGA
>CALSCE010009297.1:4281683-4293738 GCA_943593645.1 Bovichtus variegatus
ATAGAAAATGTCAATGTACCAGGTCTTCACTGTGAGAACAGGACTGCCGAGTGCAGACAACAGGGCTAAAGCTGAACCACCTTTTGATGATCAGTGAGAAACTTCCAACTGTAGTTGGGTTCCTGTTGAATTCTATTGTCTTGTTTGCTATTACAGAATATTTTAGGATTAATTTACCATTGCCTAGTTTCTTAGCTGATGAACTGACAACAAAATAAGACTCTGTGGCGCAACGGTAGCGCGTCTGACTCCAGATCAGAAGGGTGCGTGTTCAAATCACATCAGTGTCAATATTTCTCTTCCTTCAACTCTGTTTAATGGATAAGGGCCAATATGATACTAGAATGAATGAGTGGAGTTGCAGACAGGAGCCCATAGAAAATGTCCATGTACCAGGTCTTCACTGTGAGAACAGGACTGCACAGTGCAGACAACAGGGCTAAATCCAAGTTGCCTATTGATGATCAGTGAGAAACCTCCAACTGTAGTTGGGTTCCTGTTAAATTCTATTGTCTTGTTTGCTATTACAGAATATTTTAGGATGTGAAGGATTTGGAGTTGCTGGAAGGCATTTCCAGGTTGTGTTGTTTAATTAATTTACCAGTGCATGGTTTCTTAGTTGATGAATTGACAATAAAGTAAGACTCTGTGGTGTAATGGTAGCATGTCTGACTCTTGATCAGAAGGGTGCATGTTCAAATCACGTTAGGGTCAATATCTATGTTCTTTTAGGTCTGAATAACTGATGATGTTCATACAGAATAGTGTTGTGTCTTCCATCAAAGGCAGGACATTTTCAATTAAACAGACAGAAATAATCACCATCAATTCAAAATAACATATTTAGGGTTAAGTAAATACACATTTTCAGAAGGTTACATGTTCCAATTACATCACAGTCAAAACATCTGTTTTGTTTCATAAAATAGATAAAAAGAAAAAAAACGTGTGTGACCCCCTAACAAGAAAAGGATGGAGGATATGTCACAATATGCTAGAAATAACTATAGTGTACAGTTTACCTTTCTAATGCATGCACAGTCAGTGCTTGTAGTGTAGCGATAAAGGAAAGAAAGAAAGAAAGAAAGAAAGAAAGATAGAAAGAAGGAAAGAAAGAAAGACAGAAAGAAGAAGAAAGGAATGGAGGAATCTACAGAAGAAAACAACTAAGGCCAAGGGCAAGGGATGGATATGGAAGGAAAAGGAAAGCAAGGAAACCAAAAAAGGAATGAAGGAAACAAAAGAAGGAATGAAAGAATGGAGAATAAACAAGGAAGGGGAAAAAAAATGAAACGAAATGAGGAAACAATGAAGTAAAAGAAGAAAACAAGGAAGGGACAAAAGAACAAAATAACTGGAAGAAGGAGGGTAAATAAGAAAGAAAGTTGCAAAGGAAGAAGAACGGAATAAAGCAATGGAAGGGAATGAGAGGATATAAGTAGGAATTTAAGGAAATAATTAAATAAATAATAAATGAAACCAGGAATAAGGATATAATTAAATAAAAAGGCAGAGACTCACTGAGCATCCTGCAGACCCCCATCACGGTCTGAAAGACTGGGCTGGAGAAGGAGGCTTGGAGTCTCAGGGTAATGCCGTTGGGCAGCCCCAGCCTCAGGGGCTTGTGTTGTGGCATGAACACCAGCCGGGCGTCGGCGTGGATGCCATATTTCTCCAGAGTCCAGGCTGTTCGCAGCAGCCATCGCTGCTTCTGCTCCCACCACAGCGCATGGTCCGACCAATCACGCTTTATCTCTGCAGAGGACAGACACACAACACCGTTAAAAGTGTCCTGCTCTGATGTGGGAAGTGAAGTAGTTGTCTTCTTAATAATAGTCATGTTCTCTCTCAATGTCCAGACATGTTTTCACTTCAAGAACTACAAAGTGGCTTCAAACATAAATGATTCTACTCGCCCTTTCCACCAGTAGTGAAATAGTCGACAATTTATTAATAGAATTTCATAGAAGACTCTGTGGCGCAACGGTAGCGCGTCTGACTCCAGATCAGAAGGTTGCGTGTTCAAATCACGTCAGGGTCAACATTTATTCTCCATGAGCAGCTTTTTTAGGATTAAAAGCACATCGATAAAGAACACCGAGAGTTCCCCCTCCTACATATTGCGACCTTAATCAAGCAAACCGTTATCACTTTAGACCAATCGTATCAAGGAAACGTTACTTCTACTGAGCCTAAGGTGACTCCTAAAGTTGATCAACTACAGACATCAGACACCTCCATTGACCAATCCCTCAAAGAAAATTATAGGCATACCGTTTTCGCTAATGCTGTGCCGCGCAGGCTGTGCGCGCTCCCGTGAGGTGCATGCTTGGGCACAATCACAGACCAGGTTGGACAGCAAACCACATGGGACTCTGTGGCGCAACGGTAGCGCGTCTGACTCCAGATCAGAAGGTTGCGTGTTCAAATCACGTCAGGGTCAATATTTCTGTTTGTTGGTGCTTTATAATTTATCAACATCTGGAGAATTTCTCACTTGAATTGGAAAATGTCTTCCGAAGTTCCTTCAGATGACGAAACTACTTGAATCGCAATTAAACAGGCAGTTAAAAAAAAAATCATGTGTCACTCTAAAATAAATTGTTAATGGTAAGATAGATCAGCAAACAAACATTTTCAAAAGTGTTATTAGCTTGTCCTGTAGCAATGAAAATGTTTAAACTTTAACCTTGAACAATTTCAAATACTATATGGACAGACTTACTTGATAAGATAAAGCCAACATGAAATCTTAAAAAAGAAGCCTTATTACCGTAATTTCCGGACTATAAGCCGCTACATTTTCCCACACTTTGAACCTCGCGGTTTATACAATGACGCGGCTAATTTATGGATTTTTCCCGCTTTCACAAGCTTCATGTCGCCAAAAAACTGAGCACCGTCGCATAATGTGACGTAAATCGAGCGCGCTCAAACTTCCCATTCATTACGGTAATTAACTTTTTTGCGAAATTTCTCAGTGTTTCATTCAGTGTACCAAATGAACCTCTAAAAACATTATGCCAACCTTCAATTGCATTATTAGTTCTTGGAATGTCTTCAGCAGCGGACATTATGAACAGCGGACATTTTAAACAGCGGACATTATGAATGGTCACGATTCTGATTACGGTCATGTTGTCACCCTCATCATGGCAAAGACACGGAGAAAGGCATATGATGCAGCTTTCAAGTTGATGGCGTTTAAAAGCCTATTTATTTTTGTTCCAAGCTGTGTTTCGTTAAAGCCTGTGTACAGTTCATTTGTTTCAATGTACCGGTAGGCACCTGCGGCTTATAGACATGTGCGGCTTATTTATGTACAAAATACATATTTTTTAAAAATTCAGTGGGTGCGGCTTACATTCAGATGCGCTGAATAGTCCGGAAATTACGGTAGGTACATGTGCTTGTCTTGTACATTTCAAAATTGGAATTTAGTTTGGAGTGTATGACATGAATGCAAAAAGACAGGAAAGACAGGATGTTTGCTGTGTTAAGGCACATGCTGAAGATGGTTATTGCTTGGTATAAAAAGGTATAAATGCACCCTTAAAGAAAAATAATTAAAAGCATATTCAGATCAAACGGAGGGGTATATATGTTACTTAGCTGATGCATGATTTATGGTAATGCATGCAGGATGTCACATGAAAAAGTGTTATTTTTACAGTGTGTGAATTCTTGCGTGTCCATGCAAACTATGTAACAATTTTTAGTCTGTGTACTGAGACTGAGACAAACAAACAGACAGATAAACAGACAGACAGACTGACAGACTGACAGACAGTGACCTACGTGTCTTTTCCACCAGCTTCAGGATGACCCCTCCGACGTGGAGTTCAGAGGCCACGCTGAGGGTGACAGGTGGCGCGTCAGACCCCAGGTCCTCCACTGTGACTGACAGGTCCCACGCCGCCATACTGGAAGAAAGACGTCTGGCATGTATAGAAGACAGAAAGGAGAATAGAGCAGGAAAGACAAACATGAAAGAATAAAATTAATGACAGATTTGGTAAACATGTGTCAAACTGATAACCATATTTTATGAAACGCTGATCAACATATACTATTTAAATGATCCATTGTTTGACACGTTCCATTTCTTGCGTTTTTGTTGAGCATAAATACATTGAAGACAAAGCGGTCAAGGAGAAAAAGAAAATGAACAAAACGTACAATTAATCAGAGTGGTTACTCTTTAATTTGTTTTTACACCACTTTATTTACTTTATTAACTGCCAAACTACCATTTCTGCAGGTCTGACATGAAATATGTTCAGATGTATCATGATACACTCAATAAATGTTATATTATGTGCCGTCATGTATGGTTGTTGATGTTGTTTTGATATTCTTTTGTGCTCTCTATGCAAAGCAAATTATCCTACGGGGGGTAATAAAGGGTTTTATTCATTCACTCAATTGAGTGTTTTAGTGATTATTATTTTAGGGACCTACACAGTACATATATCATGAATGACAAACTATGCAATTTGATACATGAACAAATTGTTAAAATGCCTAAAGAAAGCATTACAAAATGTATCCAAACCAAGACCTTTGCATTCCAGAATAACATTACATGATACACAATATGAAAGACAATTCAGTTCTACTACATCATTTTACATCAGTGCATAACAATTACGTTTATTAAGCATTTTTAAATAAAACTGGAGTGAAAATCTGAGTAACATATGCTGTAACTTGTAATAAACGTTCAAAAAGTGTGACAGAACTTGACAGAGTTGATAATAATAATCCTGCCTAAAGTTTTACAGAATATTTCAGACATTAAATGAGACAAAGAGAGGATAGATAACCTGTCAATCATACTTTAGCCAATCAACTGTGAGGAAAAAAAGACTTTAACTCATGGTTCAATATCACATGATACTGTGTTACACTGACACATACACACACACACACACACACATACACACACACTGGACAGTTGAGTTGATGTCCACAACATGTCCTGTTTGATGAGCACTTCCTGTTTCTAACTTGAACTATCGCCAGTGACACACACTTCCTCTTTCTGACCTGCCCAAGAGGAGATGTTCATCCAATGCCAATACAGAGACCCACTGCATGTGTATGAAAGCGTAAGCCCATTTTAAATATATAACACTTGAGCATTAAATGTACATCTTTGCCCCATGTATCTGCATCAAAAGACTAACATCACACACAATGGCATAACGAAGACTAGATGACATGTACCCCGCCTTAACTCTTTTGGAGGCCTGAACTTTCTTTATCTGCAACTTTCTGAATAAAAGTTCTGATCTGTGACCAGAACACTTCTCACATTATATTTTGTTGAGTGATGTGACCTAAAAAAATGACCCTACATCTGTATATTTAATACAGAAACCTCACATGTAGACACGTTGCCTTAACACGCTCTCTGTTCTCATGCTTTCTCCGTTTCTCTCACAACACAAACACACACACGCACACACACTTTGAAAGACAATACCGTCAGTCTCCTCTGTCCAAGGTTTTGAGAAATGGAAATTGGGGGGACCCTTGTGACTCTGTCAGATCTCTGAAGAAGTTTCCCAGGTTTTCTGTGAAAATGTGCAGCAGTTTCCCTCCTCTCTCGGGCTGGGCAGGTTGTGGTCTGTGTAGCTGTGTCTGCACCCGTTGTGTCACTTCTGTCAAGAAAGGCTTGTTCCTTTTTTGTCAGTTTCCGCCAGGCGGAAATGTGAAAAGTGCCCAAGTTTGACAGGCAGGCTGAGTGTGAGTGATAAATATAAGGCACTGTGCGTGGTTGTGTGTCGATGCATACAGCATATGTGAGAGGTAGATATGAGATACTTCATAGAAAGACAACACACATTATTGTTCTCCAGTTAATTTTGATGTCATCCAGACACTACAACACTACACTTAATTAGCTCACTGGTTTGATTTGGGGAAAATAATTCTACTTTTAAATGATAATCTAACCTTCCTTGAACTACAAACATGACAAAATGTTTCTCAATTCAGTTGTACAGTCCGCTACAGGACGAAAAACTGTATCTTGCCTTCAGGGCTTGTATTTCTTTGGCGGCTGCTGATTGGGCAAATCAGTCTGTTTGAAGAAGACATATTAAAACAACACTGCACTATCCTTCAACAAAATTAAATTACGTGATGTGTTTATGTGAAATCAAGTAGGTCTTTTGTTATTTTGCATTTATGTACGTAACATTTACCATTGTTAAATGTTATATTTATTATGTTCAGAATGTATAATGACATTTTTACACTCAATTTTGATATTATGATTAGTTTTACACAACATATAGTAATCTTCCATTTGAGTCCAAAAAGTGGTTTGAATTAGTAATATAAACGCGTTAAATGGTTGCACAAACTACATTTGTTTTCAATATTTAAGGATTTGGAGAAATAAAGATTCGTTGGATATATATTGTTTAAAATGTTGATGTGTACTTCTTTAATCTAGGTAGGAGCTGTAAATGTATGGCTGTTAGCTTCGGCTTTCCCATGTCACTTGGCTCGGGGGTTTACACTTAGTGTCAGATTTAAAATAGAGCAGCGCTGGTTACATTTTAGCACACCATTTGTATTGGTAATAATATTAGAGTCGTAAATACCGTCCGGGAGACCGTACTAACCCTTATTGACACGTTTTAAAGTTCGTTGTTTAACCACAGCCACCCCTTGTAAATGGTACATCCCACATGTGCAAATCCAAAACAAAAATGGCACATGAGAACTAGCCAACTTTCATCACCGCAGACAGAAAACGAAACCTAACCCTGTGAAGCTGTAGTTTCACGACCCGTCAGCCCCCTAGGCGTCACTCAGACATGGCACTGCAAATATCAGCTCTATTTTCATACATCAGAGCCCCGCTGTGCACCGCTCTGCCCCGTGTCCGTGCTGTCTTCCAGGGAGCCGGTGTCAAGTTCATATACACTGTGCCTCCTGGAAGCCCCCAGCCGGGAGGGAAGCCAGCAACAAGTCCTGCCTGCGGCCATATTAACGCTGCCCTCCGAGCTGCGAAGGTTTCAACAACGACAGCAGCAGCACTTCGGAGGTCCAGCCAGGGGAACGCTTCCTCCACACCCCGGGGGAGGAGAGGTTGGCTGGGGAAGATAGCCCTCGGCACCGCCCTCGGAGTGAGCACAGGCGCGCTGGTCCAGTCTCTCCACACCGGAACAGTCACCGCCATGTCCCGTAAAGTTAACCTGAACTCCGCTGAGGCAGACTGGAAGGAGACCAAGGGTGAGACTGTTCAACAAGGCCGAGAGGATCTACATTAGATTTTACAATAGCTGCCCTGCAGCCTGCTTTGTCAACAAACGAAAGAGAAACGTGTGTGCTGTCACATGAACAAAACACATGTCCAACTGTTGAAAGGTAGCTTAGTTGAGGTTATTTGCACAATAATGAAGATACAAAATAAATACAATAGGAGAATCCCCCAATGATTAAAGTGCAGAAGAGGAAGGAAGCCTGAAATGCTTATTCAGAGTCCTCCCCTATTGAAACAAATAAAACGATTACATTATTACTCCTCAAAGACGAAACAAAACATAGAACACATTGCACAAGAATATCTATAAACACTCAAGCATAAACGGTGAAAAGAATGAAATAAAACAGAAAAACAAACCTAGAATAAATAGATATGTACAACCAACAGAAGCATCTTCCCATAAGGTTCAATATGCAATGAGACATTTATTTAACTGTGTCCTAAAAGCTGGCAAGGAAGATAAATATGTCTGTATAGTATTTAGTGGATTCCATAACTGTGGACATCTAAATTTGATTTAAAAAATGTAATGTCTCGATGTACGACAATAGGGTAAATGAAACTCCTTTGCCTACTTGAATATGAGTGAATATCTGAAGATAAAAAAAAAAAAAAAGTATCTTGGAGATCTTGCCTGTAGTTCATGAATTTAAACATAAAAAAAGCACGTTTGAAAAACATTTACCTCATCTATAGACCGCAATACATATTTTTAAAACAGAGATGCAGATGGATCTCGTCTGTTAGAATGTGAAATCATTCTGAATTCTAATTAATTTGGTAAGATATGATGGATATGCAGCCTACCTCAGGTGTCACAAGACTAAAACTAAAATTGACAATACCAAAAAATGATCACAGCAAAGCAGCAAGTCCATACAAAAACATTAGACCTGAAAGAGTAAAATGAGTTATAACATTTTGTCCTTTTTAATATCAAAGTACAGTTAGTGTACTATACACTTACAATATACTGTATATAACAAAAACACAATGTAAGTCAGTGTAGGAATTTGTAAATACATTTGGATTGCAACTAATGATCATTTTAAATACATTTTATAGCCCAAAACGATGTCTTATTTTTAGTCGACGCACAGATTGAAAAACAATAGATATTAATTTGAGAATAACACAAAATTCAGAAAATCAAGCCAATTATTGAGTTTAAGAAGCTGCGACTAGCAAATATTTGGTTTATCTTCAATAAATGAGTCATGCAATAAATCAGAAATCACGATAGACTCAACACTTCAGCCCTCAAGTACCTTCTATGAAATTACATACACGCTTATGAAATATTTTATGTAGTAAGTTGCTCTCTTCATAGAATAAATCTGTGCTCGGACTTAAGTGCAAACGCAGAACAAAGACCGTTATGTACTTTCAGGTTACATAATCACATCGTACACCACACGCTTCATGTTTCTGTAGGGATTGTACTGTTCATCAGGTGGGTGTGCACAAGTTATTTTGTATTATTCTTCATCAAGCTTTTCGTCAGTCTGGTATGCCAGAAGTACCACGTTTCTCTGTCCCTTAACATAAATAAATACTTAACTAAAATATTTTATATCTAGCTAAGAGATAATTTACTGTCCGTCCTCTTCCTCCTTTGTGTCTCTCAGACTCCTTGCTGTCTCTGTCTGTGAAGGACAGGCGTCAGCACTATAGGACGTCTGACTTTGTGCCGCTGGACGACATCTCGGTGTGGACTCCCACTGCAGGTCAGACACCCGACATCAGTCAAAGTCTGTCAAGTTCATTCATGGTTGGGTGGTTATGCTTTACCGGAGGGATACAGCATCTTTTACTAGAGCATTTCCAAATTATGAGCAATATAAAGAGAGTTCAAAGCACCTTGTATGCAAAATGTAATGTATTCTTATGTGACACAAATCAACACAATTAGGCACACACGAAGCAAAAGATGAGCATTCTGACATTAGATGTAATGTAACAGCATCATAAGTGTATCGCCTGTTATCACACATCAGAAGCTTCAATAAATATAGTAATTTATTAGATTTATTTTATTTATTTAAAGAAAAGTGCTTCCAACTGTCTTCATTTAGTTTCTCTTCTTCTAACCTTTAGGAATTGTGTATTTGGTAGAGAAATGTTATTATATAATAAATTATTTTTTTTACTTTGAACTAATTCCTGCAGTCAGGATTACAAATAGTGATGTGAACGACATTTTCTTCGAAAAAGTAAAAAAAATAACCGAATCTTAGTGTGCACACATTCTGCCTCTCTGTCCCTCCTACACATTTATTGCCATTTCTTCCTTTCCACCTCCAGAGAAGTTTTGTACCTGAATCTATAAAATAGCCATTGAAATCTATTAAAAATGTCCAGACTCGAGCATGGTTTATTCAGCATGAAATCTGCTCACTGTAAATTAGAATAGAATACAGCAGCAGTGCACAATACACAATTTATAGTATTGCTATTCAAAGTGCTGCGTTGACTGCTATTTGGAAATATTGATAGTTTGGCTAAATTTGGCCATATTACTACCTAACATGTTCACTTTAACTCTGTAGACCCATAAACCAAAAACATACACACATCCTCTTCTATAATTTAACCTCTGAAACTTGAGATATCACTAATTAAAGAATTGTAAGTGTAAGGTAAATAAAGCTGACCCTGAGACTGAATGTACTGTATGTGTGTATGTCTCACTATCAGGCGGTTCTGAAAAAACTCTCTACCCGAGGAATGAAAAGTTGGACAAGAAGATTTCCCTCTACACCGGTGACATCACCAAGCTGGAGATAGACGCTATTGTCAATGCAGGTATGTGTGTGTAAATGTCTTTTTTTTTTTTTTTTGTTTTTGTTGGATCAGTGTGTGGATTAGCACTCCAACATGGTCGCCAATGATCTACTTTTTCACACATGATGAAAGAAATGAAAAACAAGATAAAAACACAATTTAATATTTAATCTATTTGCAACAAAAGTAATAGTATTCAGCAGGGAAAAATAAACACATACACAAGAACAATATGAGGAAGAAAGCCAACCTGTCGGGGAGTATGAAAGGATTATGGATTAAAGAAGATGACGCTAAACTGAGCGCAGCCCCCAGTTTGTTTGTGCATCAATGTGAATGTACTGTATATACATTTAGCACAAAACAACAGTGAGGGTGGTTTGTGTTCATTATAGGTATGATGCTTTCTCCGCGTGTGGGAGGGACAGCTACCGGCTTTTATGTGGTTACCAACTGGTTTGTGCTGTGATGTTTTCTTTAAAGTAATGTACATACAGGACACAAGAAAACAAGAACAACAAAAGGGTTTAGACTCGGAGGGATCGCTGACCGACTCCCTGGAAACTTCAAAAGGAAGCGAAGCAACCTCAAAGCAGAGCTAGTGTTCATGTGAAGTCTCTATACTGAACAGATTTTGGATACGTTGCTTTGAAATGGAACTGTGTTAAACTCATGTGACATTTAAAGGCCAGTACCAACTTCTTAGATTTATTCTAGTGATCGCTGGTGTTTGTTGTGAAAGCAGAAGCCAGTGAACAGAGCTAATTATACTTTTATTTGAGTATCTCATCATGCGTGGTTTGCAATACTTAGAATTGCTTAGAATTAACGGTTTGGATTAAACAAACTTTATGTACACACAATGAGTGTGCTCTGTTTTAGTTTTATTAATGGTCCCTGCTAACCAAACTCATTGTTTATTGTCCTGTTTGTGTAGTATCCCCTAGGGGGGGCACACTACATCTGTTATCGCTACCAGGCAAAACTCAGATCTTTTGTTTCAACCCGTGGCTACTGCTGCAATTTAAGATTATTTTCACTATCAATTAATCTGTTGATATTTTTTTTGACTAATCACGTTATCGTAAAGTACATGAAATGTAAAAAAAATAATTCCATCACTAGCTCCGAAAGCCCAAAGTTACGTTTTCAAATGTCGTCTTTTGTCCAGATATAAAATTTAGAAAAATTAGTGTTTGCCATATTTGCCATTTTTGCTTTGTATTTACAATTTATAATATATAGTTAATTAGTGATCAAAGTGGTTGCCAAATCATTTTCTGTTATTTGATATATTGACAAATTTTCTCAGCTGAAATCCACACATACTAAAATTAAACACAAATTAAAGAATTGAGTTCAGGAAATCATTTTTAACATGTTGAAAAAAACTTAAAATGCATTTTTTGTACCAAGGTCACTAATAGTACAAATGTCAATACTTATGAGGGAAACGTATCTATTAATACTGAAATTCCATAGAGAAACCAATAATTGATTAATCTAACCTAAAACATTTTCACTAAATATGTCGTTATATCATTTTTTTTAAGACGGGTATAGTATTTGCTCACATAACGCACTTCCTCCCAGAAGTTGTTGTTTTCCAGCACTTACGGTAGGATTGGCTCCAGTGACCATTAGATGGAGCCAAAAGCCAGTTCATTCGCCGAAGACCTTTTCCCACAAGGCCGTTGGGGCAATTGGGGGAAATGTAATCGGTGTCTTGGCACAGAAGGTGCATCGTGGAAGAGTGAGGAAGGCCAGCATGCCTAAATGATGCTTGATGATGAGGCTTTAGCAGAAAATGATAGATCTTCATTGGCAGCTGACTGTCAGCAGGTGTGCGCTGTGCCAGCATCCAGTGAATATGTTGATCTTTCGCTCTCATTTATAGCTTGGGTTTGTCTGCATTATGTTAAAGTAATTAGGTGTGTGTGTGTGTGTGTGTGTGTGTGTGTGTGTGTGTGTGTGTGTGTGTGTGAT
>CALSCE010009297.1:4296016-4336006 GCA_943593645.1 Bovichtus variegatus
AACTAACTTTGCATTAAAACCTTTTTTCAAATTGATTAAATGCAAATTTGCTTAGCTCTACTGAGCTGCAGTTTCACTCGCAAAAGTTTTATTCCTCATTTCCATTCCAGCACTTACTCTCAGCCGGCGTCATGTTTATCGTGTTTGACATTAAATGCCATTTATTTTGGCCTACATCTATTCTCCACATAGAATTGAAATTTAATTGAAAAAGATTTCAAAAACTGGACATATAAGTTTCTCAGTATTTTTTGTATAATGTCCTTTTTTTTCCCCCTGTGGAGCTAACTCTGTGTGCGAGAGTAAATGCGGTGGCAGAGTCGGCTGATAAATCTTTTAGGCTAGACTATAAAAAACTGTCCCTAAAATTAAGCTGTGCGCCGTCAAGTGATGAAGAATATTCTGGTCCTGTCTCAGTCTTTAGAGCCTGAACCACTTGTCATCGTCACAGCTTCTGGTGTGTGTGTGTGCGTGTGCGTGTGCGTGTGCGTGTGCGTGTGCGTGTGTGTGTGAGTGATTATACAGGACTGGCACCTTCACACGCATGCTTGGATGTATTGATTTATATATTTTATATATATATGTATTGACAGGATTACATACATGTATGTCTGCATGTTTACACCTGTGCACAGCTACATCTGCTTGTACCAGAAATAAGCAGCACAGATGTACCTGGCTCTATGAATGTGGAGGGGTGGTGCATGCGTGGTGTACTTTTGAGTGCAGGTGTACTATCAGCTTTGTGTGCGCATGAGATAGGGTCTCCCAGGTTTTCCTCTGCAGGTCAGAGATAAAGCAGTTGGTTAGCGCTGGAAACCCACTCACCGTCGCAACAGCTGAGAGATACAAGATTAGAGCCAATAGTTTTTCCTGGCCTGCAGGTGACGGACAGGATGGGAGAGAGATATAGTGTGGACTGTACTGTAACTTCCTCACAGATAAGACACCGAGAATAAAAGCTGGACGGATGAGGGGATGGATAGCAGAGACGGGATGTTGACAGGCGGGGAGGGAAAAAAAAGGTCAGAAAGTCATGAAGCAGGTGAAGCAACACTTTGTCTCACATACAGATTCCACTGAACGTGGCACGTTACCGCCAGTGTGGCGTCATCGTGAAGTAGTCTTAAAAACCAACTGTGCGGCACAAGGACAAGCATTTCTTCAGAGAAGCTAAGCACACACGAGCCTGTCAACATGACTAATGGATAACTTGACAAGTTCAAACCTAAAAGCCTGAAGATTGACTCGTAGGTAATGGTGGAAGAGGTACTTGGATCCTTTTACCCAAGTAAAAGTAATCCCACACTGTGAAATTACGACACTACAAGTCATTTTGCATTCAAAACCTTACTCAAGTAAATGTGTGTAAGTATAATCAGCAAATTGTAAATAAAGTATCAAAAGTAAAAGTAGTCATTGTGCAGTAAAAGGTGCCCTGTCAGTGTTTTACTATTATATCTGATGTTTCTGGATTAATATTACTGCTGCATTACTGGGTATGTTGCATTCTATTGCTGGAGATGCTTATAGTTGTGTTAACTCCTTTATACTTCTGGGTAGTTTAATCTACAGCGATGCATCGTATTCCATAAAATCCTCATATGTTTGTAACGTCACTGACTTGTGAGAACCAGATATCTCTAAAATCATTTGATCAGAAAAACAGCCCTGTTTTCATCTTTGTGACGATGCATTTTCCAGCTGGAGGGTTTTTAAATAGTTTTATTTAGCTTAAGAAGTAATAGAATTTTCTCAACACATAAAGGACCATTTAATGCCTACATTTATCAGAAAAGTTATTTAAAGATATTTTAGTTTAGTTTCCACTGGATAGAAAAGAAAAAGGAATTGTTTGAATTGTAATCTTAAAAGTAACTAAAGCTGTCAGATAAATGTAGTGGAGCAAAACGTACAATATTTACCTCTGAGATGTAGTGAAGTAGACGTATAAAGAAGCATAACATGGAAATACTCAAGTAAAGTACAGGTACTTAAGTCGGAGTTACATTCCACCTCTGCTCATCAGGAATAATAATAAAAGTTTGGATGTGTACTCGATACAAAGGTCAGAAACCGACTCAGCTCAAAGTCAAATGACAATAAAAAGTGGTAAAATTCAGCCAAAACATCACAAACTCTTATTTATTCATACGTACTGGCCTGAAAATAAATGCATAAATGACAGGAAGCATGACATCACGATGTTAACAGATTGACAAATGTTTTTCAGCAGTTAGTTTTAGGAACGTGGAAAGTTTTTCCGAGACACTTTTATTCTGTCTTCTTGGGCTCACCGTCTTTATAACATCCTACACGGTATTTCTTGACTGCTTGACAGATGTTTTATGACTACCTCTTTGCTCGTGTTGTCAAGTGTTAGCGCCTCGCTGCCTCGCTCCGGTTGTTTTAGTGGCACAAACTGCTGTTGGGAAAGCATTAAGTGTCTTGTCCTTCAAGACACCTCCGATTTTTCACATCTAGTTTCAGTTTTTACTGATTACTAAAAACAATTCATTAATATTTTGGTCTGTAAAATGTCAGCCAATGTATTGTATAATGTAATGTGATGTGTTTTTTTTATTTTGATTAAATAAATCTATTAATCGATTAGTCAAATGCCAGAAAATAATGGGCAACTATATTAAAAATCTATTAATTGTTTCAGTCATTCATTCTCTGTTCTCAGCTTCTCAAATGTGAAGATTTACTACATTTCCTTGTCATATATGACAGTGAACTTAACGATTTTAGGTTTTGGACGTTAGTGGAAAGCCTGATGTGGCTTTCACATTATCTTACTTTATGTAAAATGTACAGATAGATTGATTTGAAATTGATAAATGGTTGAAAAAGTGGAATTGCAGAAACTTTCCAATATCAACTTAATGTTCCATTATTACAATGCACTATATGAGGATGAGTGTTTGGGATAAGCATCAATTATTGAACATCAGTGTTTTTTGAGCTTGGATGCTTCCATTGGGGACGATACAAATTCAACCCAGTGGTGGAGCATCTTTTATTGATTCTAGCGAAGTCTGTGGTTGATGATGACCGATAGCTGTAGTAGGGGTTGTTTATGAGGCTTTGGGGTTATAGAGGAGGAGGAGGAGGAGGAGGAGGATGAAGGCACCGGAGCGTAAGGAAGGCATGAATGAGTACACTCAGACAGACAGGCAGCAGGACATCGACTATAACAGCTGGAGGAGAAAGGTGAGAGAGATGTGCTCGGAGATCTTCTTTGGTAGTTTAAGAGGATAAAACGGGCGAACCGTCGTTTCCAC
Organism: Bovichtus variegatus; assembly: GCA_943593645.1. NCBI lineage: Eukaryota > Metazoa > Chordata > Actinopteri > Perciformes > Bovichtidae > Bovichtus > Bovichtus variegatus. The sequence goes on from CALSCE010009297.1 coordinate 4,299,304, forward strand.
AGGTAGAGAGCCCCTTACAAGAGCATTACCCTACAGTGGCAAAGCATCACATTCCTTCTGCAAGGCTTTACTGATTCTTAGCTGGCTTTGTCAGTGGAGCTTAGCGCTGTGCTTAGAGCCATAATCAGCCTGGCAGACATCCGTGCTTTCGCCCCTGTGCTAGAGCGTGTGTGGAAGATTGTCAGGCCTGACTTGTTGTTGTAAATTGCTTCGGAGTGGCCAAAATTGTTTTTTAGATCTCACCTGAGCTGCATTTTCCTCATTTGACTGGAGTGGAAATCTTTGCATGCTTAACCACCTTTATAAGGGATTTTCTCGCATCAGGCCAAGGATTAAGTGATTTTTGTCACAGATCTACTTTGAATGCCACAGTATCTACTCCAGTCTCACAGCTTAAGCTGTTGATAGTCTGTTTGTTTTAAGTATGTACATCATGCATTTATTAGAGGATAATCAAGTTGTAGCCAGCTGTAGCATTTTTCTTTCTGCCTGGTGAATTAATGTTTTCAAGGCCGCACGTCATCCTTAGATGGCTGCCACTTTTTCATCAAGTCACTTATCCAAGGTTTTAATCAGGAGGGACGTGTTGTTATGATCCAGCCAGCCTCCCTGTTAGTAACGGGGGTCAGAGGAGGTGATGAAAAGCCCAGAACAGAGCCTATTGAGGTCCCACAGGCCCCCACAGTGTGTGCTTTCTATGTCTCTCTGTGCTGCAGCGACCATACATCTACCCTAGAGCTCTTGTCAGCTCCTCTTAGGACAGGCTCATATTACAAGATGCAAAATGTCACACCAAGTTTGCTATCGCAGACAGATATTTTACTTGTGTGTGCTCTAAGAAAGCTTCAAAACAGATATTATAAAGTGGACCTGTGTGTGTGTGTGTGTGTGTGTGTGTGTGTGTTTTTTGAGGCATGAGGGACGCTTAAATTAAAGCAAGATAAAATAAAAACCTTGCACTTCCTCTCAGCCGACCTTTCTGCTTTTGTAAGAATGAATTACCTCCGCCAAGGAGGTTATGTTTTCTGCTCGGATTGTCTGTCTCTCTGTCTCTCTGTCTCTCTGTCTGTCAGTCTCTCTGTCTGTCAGTCAGTGAGTCAGCAGGATTACAGAAAAACTACTGCCCCAATTATGTTTTACTTTCGTTAGTATTGGGAGATTGCCATTTTTGCAATGATAGGAAAAATGAGTTGCCGACTGGAAAAATTCAAGTGACATTCCCTCAGGTTGGAACAACAACTCGGAAACAATTATGGAAATGTTGTTTAATCGCTCTGGGAAATAAAATACAACACATCTTCGTTGCAGCGTACGTGTTGTTTCAACATGACCACCAACTCATGAACACTCTTGAGCTGAAAGAAAAACTTCCCAAATTGGGAAATGGGACCATCCAAGGAGCATGTGAAGGCATCATTGGCCTTGGTGGAGGTCTGCGATCTCAGAGTTCAAATCTAATTTAGAGTTGTTGTATTGTTTACTCATAAAGTGAAAGGGGTTCATATGCTGCTGCTATGAAGCGGAACAGGTTACAGATCCCTCATGAACTGCACTGTTTCTCCCTGCCGTAGTAACTGTACTTCCTTAGCTTTAGTTCCTATAGCAGTATCCCCTCTGCGCTGACTTTGTGTTTTGTGAAGCAGCGCTAATGGACACGTTCTCACAATATGCCCATCAGTTGTCTACACACACATGCACTTACAGAGGCAAATTGGTATTGCTGATGCTGCTCAAGTTTCAGAGTAAATATGATGTGCTGTCAAAACTTGGCCCTGCCGTGACCACCTCTCCACTCTACACTAGATATAAAAAGTCTACACACCCTTATGAAATTGCAGGTTTTTTTAAATGTTGAGACAGAAATAACGGCAACGTAAATGTCAGACTTGTTCCATATTTAACGTGATCTTCCAACAAGCAAAAGAATTCAGAGAACAAAACAAAAACTACAACACCCAAGTCTGCACATCCGACAGGCTAATACTTTTCGGAAGTACCTTTTGCATTTATTATAGCAGCAAGTCTTTGAATAATTCTAATTTAACTTTGCACAACTAGACGTTGGTGATTTTAAACATCAGGTTTTGGGCTGTTTTTTTTTTTTTTTTTGTTGCTTTTATTGATAATGCAGCTGAAGATAGACAGGAAAGAGGGAGAGAGAGGATGACGTGCAGCGGGTCGGATTTGAACCTGGACTGCTGCCAGGGCTCCCTCGGCTTTGAAAATGTTTTTCTGATTGGGCCAATGCCTTGGATTTTCCTTTTTGCAAGCCATGCCTTGGTCGACTTGGATGTGTGCTTTAGGCCATTGGAATGTGAAATTCCTCTTCTTCATCTTTTTGACAGAGGCCAGCAGGTTTTGTGCCAAAATATCTTGACATTTGGAGCTAATCATTATCCTGTCCATCTTGACAAGAGCACCTGACCCAGCTGAGTTGCTTTGGGGCTGCTTCCACCTGCTACCACCACCATGCTTCACAGTGGGTATGGTGTTCCTTGGATAATGAGCTGTATTGGCTTTGTGCCAAACATACCTTTTACAATTAAGGCTTAAAAGTTTAACCTTTGTCTCGTCGGACCATAACACATCCTCCCACATGGTTTGGGGTGACGGAATAGGTCTTTTGGCATAATTCAGTCAGGCTTGGATGTTCCCGGCCAGAATATTGGTGATGGTAGTCACATGCAAGGAGTGAGCAGTTTGTGGCAGACATTCCTGCACTACCTTCGATGTTGTTCTTAGCCTCTTAGCCTCCGATAAGTTTTCTGCTCGTCCTCTCCTCAACTTTGAAGGGTCGTCCTGATCTTTGCAGAGTCTCTGCGGTGCCACATTTTCTCCACTTAATGATGATGGTTTTGACCGTGCTCCATGGTACATGTAATGCCTTCAATATTCTTTTATATCTCTCTCCTTTTTGGTACTTTTCAACAATTTTAGAACTCGCAGTTCCTTTGGTAACTCTTTGCGGACCACGTCTCTCGCAGCAGGATGCAACCCCAGATATTCATGCAAATCCTACAGCTGACTTTAATCTGGTTTTAATCAGAATCACTTTCATTGATGGCAGGTGTGTGCTATTTACCTCCAGGCATGATTTTGAATGTGATTGGTTAACTTTGAACACAGAGCCCCCATTATGAAAGGATGTGCAGACTTATGCGATCAGGGTTTTGTAGTTTTGATTTATTTAAAATGTTCCAAATAAATAAATAATATTTTCTTCTCTATTTTTGTTTGTTGGAAGATCACATTAAAGACGGAACACGTCTGATATTTACATAGTTGTTATTTCTGTCTTTACATTTTTACATTTAGTGTGTGTAGACTTTTTATATCCACTTCTAAACCAGGACAAAATTACAGCTTTGGGCACTGAGTGTGCCACATGGAGACGTTAACCCATTTTTATTTTTAGTGGAAAGATGATTTAGTGTACAAAAGCCAAAAAAAGAGTGTGAGGGGAAAATGTATTTGAGTCTTATCTGTGTGGATTTGAAACGGTAAGCTCTTCAGTAAGGAGTGGAAGTGATAGGCAGAAAAGGCCGGGTACAGAAAAGTAAAAAATTCATAATGAAAAATGTTGTATTTATTGTGACGTAGGTGCGTGTAGATTCCCATGAACGGACTACATTTTTTGTTTTAATTTGTTGTCTTTTCGTCTTTATTACTGGAGCACGTATAACATTTGACATTTGACACTCATCAACATTGATAAAGGGCAGTAGACCATGAGACTTTCACCGCCCGCGGCATCTTCTGACCACTCAGCCGAACCAAACGCCACCAAAAGCTGTGTCGACCGCCCCTGGAGGAAGGGAAGAGAGCCGAGATGGGAGCTAATCTAACCCAGCATATTCCTGTCTGATATCGTGTTGTGGGAAAATAAAATGGTGTAATGAGACTCAAGCTAATCCAGCAGATTAGGAGATCATAGACTGTTGTGCCCACTGCCCACTTATTACAGAGACCTGGCCTCATTGTGGCATCCCGGATCGAGCTATTGCACTTGGCCGGTGGACCGTAGGACAGAGCGCGGATGCTTGGTGCTCAAACTTAGTCAAAGTTGATGGACAATGTTTCCTTTTTCAATTTTCAGTGTTTCCAATTTTTACTTTTTAGATGCCAGCCATATTACCCAGGTGATTGTTTTGTTGCCTCTGTTTACATTCCTTACAATGCAAAGTGGTGCATTCCTGGATTTCTGTTTGTTGTTTTTTTTTTCCATGTTTTTCTTGTGTAGCAAATGTGCATCAAATTGCTTGTTTTGAACAGTTCAGAACCAGAAGTTATTCAGTTCACTATCATGTAAGAAAGAAGGCAGGAAACCGTTACATTTTCAGCCTGTCATTTTTGGTTACTCATTAATTGATTATCAAAATTCGTACTAATTAATTTTCAGCTTTAAAGCTTTAAGTAAAAAAAAACAAAAAAAAAAAACAACTTAATTTTCCTGAAAAAAGCTTAGATGTCAAAATACTTAATTTTCAAAGGAAAAGCTTTAAGTAAAAAAAAGACTTTAATGTGTGAATGAGCGATGTAGAGAAGGTCACATGAAGCTCAATATTAGCCTGTAATGTCTAATATACTGTTGGAGTGGTGAGCAGGCCTATTGGTTTTGGATATGTGGGGAGTTAGGAGGTCCGTGAGTGTTTCTTTATTGGTTAAGTGGTCCTTGGTCTGAAAAAGTTTGAGAACCCCTGTTTTATAGGCTGTGCTATGTTGTTAAATCTGAGATTTGAAAAAAAGAGTGAGGCAAAGTCCTTGTATGTGTAAATTTACTTGGCAATAAACCAAATTCTGAATTGATTCAGACCAGTGTCCAGGCAACTGTGTGTTTTTAGACTTTTATTTTTATTTTACTGAGCGATAAAGTGCTGCTTGAAAAAAACAAAAAAAACAAAAAACAGCGGCGCCCACCTCACTGCTCGAAAGCATTAATGCATTAAAACACCACGCACTGGGCTCACACTAACTGTGAAAGCAAGTTAGTTTCTTTCTTTTTAAAGTTAAGAGGAATCCTTGCTCAGACTTGTTCCTTTGTACGCTGCTCGTTTTCCATTGGAACACTTCAGAGTGCAAATTGTTTCTCATTTCTGACTGGCTGCTGTGTTTAACACCAATTAAAGTTTGAATCTCAAACTTCTTACCGTTGCATTTGTTTAACACTCCTGAATAAAATTTCTATTTAAATGGCTTTTTTTGCTCCCTGGGTACATGGCGTATTAGGGCAATTGAAGGTAAAAACAACAAACAATTCTTTTAATATTTTTTAATATTATTTAGAAATGTTATTATGTAACTTCAATCCCAGATAATTTGAGTTTTTATAATAACATAATATAGAAGCCTAATAATAAGAAATAATGTAAGAATTTAAATACAAAATTAATATAATCAATATGTAATATAAATAATAAATACTAAGAATAATAATCATAATAATAATACAAATTGAATAATAATCAACATTACAATTCAGGTGAGACAATTAGCCTACATTTTATTTGATGGGGGGCGGTAAGGGACCTGGATAATGGAGAGGGGGGAGCTGTCCCAAAAAAGGTTGAGAACCACTGCTCTATAGGCTCTGGTCTGTAGCCAAAGTCGCTTCACCGCAGAAACACTGGGTATCATTTAAAATCCCAGACCTTTAAATGACTGTATTTAATGTGTAAACACAGCTACTGACTCATCATAAATGTGCTTGATTATAATATTTTTCTTCTGTATTGAAGACTGGTCTTTCTGCTGTGTAAATTATAAATGTATATTTATATACCCTTTAATGTAAAATAAAAAATTAAATTGAATTCTTTAATCTTAGTAGAGTAGCCTGCCATTGAGGAGACATGCTTGCTATAATTACCGTGGTCCCCGTACAGTAATTATGCTTCTGAACAGAGCTAATATCTAAGCCAAAGACATTTCTCTCTGTATTTGTTTTGAGGCCTCACTTAATCCTCCTTATGATTTAAAAATACATATCAAATGAATAGAAAATGACTCTTCCACACCCACTTGAAGTGATTTTAACTTTTGATGGTAAAGTAAATCAAAGGCTGTGGGCGTATTTCATATCTTTAAGGCTTGAGACGATCTAAGGCCCACCACTGTAAGTAATCAGGCTCTTTATGCTTCAAATTTACTTGAAAAGTATCTTTAAAACTGTGCTTGTGACTGACATTTTGTTTTATGTTTAGCTGTAGATTTCTGCTAGTTTTTTGGAGCACTTTTTTGAGGTTTCTTAACATGCACACTGCTGACCTTGGCCTTGTCCTAGCTTAAATCTAAATGCTTTTATCTCATACTTTTCATCACTGCAATGAAGTTGGGTTATGGCCACTCTGTCCTTTTAGATATGTGTCTTTGCCATGGGCAAAGTTCGGAGGCTGCAGTGACTCCGTGAATGGGCTGCTGCATGAATTAAGACAGTGCTGCTGCTCTAGTTTTTCCAGTCTAGATCTGTCCGAGTTTATTACAGTACAACTGTCAGAAAGACCACTTTACTGGTCATTTGGGCAGCGACATTAATGCTCACTGTGTACTGAAAAAAATTGAGCTTTCAAGGTTCAGTGCCCCGAGTTTCCGCAGGATGCTCTGATGCCCAGTTTGTGTCTCAATTTGAGTGGGAAGATGGAAGAAAAGCTACGATTCTTCATGGTGCATCACCAGAGATTCATTCTCTGCCTTCACTTTTATTTTTCTTTACCGCTTCCATTTAGACATCATCTGAGGGATGTGACTCGAGAGGAGGGAGACGTTGGTATTAGACAAACGGTCCGTCGTTTACAGCTTCAGATTGATTTACACCCTGACATTGAGAAGTTAACATACCCTTGGAGAGTTAATCCCTAATGTTGTCCAGGTCAGTAAATAAACGGAAAAAGAAAGTCCAAAATGAAGGAGTTTGCAGAAAAGCTCATTCGTGCTAATTATTTCTCTCCCACCCCTCCCTTGTTAAAAGCTTTCCCACCCCTCCAATCAATCGCCACTTTAGCGAGCAGGAAGGGATGGAGGAAGTGCGAGCCTCATTAGCCTGATTGGCCCGATGTGGGAGATGGAGGGAGATGGAATGAATGAGGGAGTAAAAGAGAAAAAGAGTCAGCTTGATCATCAGCACTTGGCCCATCAGAGCTTCTGTCAAATGTGTTGGTCTGTTGTGTGGCGTTGTGACTCCTGGTAGGCCGTGAGAAGATCTTCTGAAGGCGCTGAAGGAGAAACTATTGCTGGATTTAGTTTAGCTGCTTTACTCTGTCCGCGGTGTCCGAAGACGTCCGAAGGGTTCACATCTTGTCTGAGTGATGAGCCCGGCTGCAGACCTGAATAGTTCTTTCTTCGGGCATTTGTGAAAAATGTTAGTTCCTTCTCGCTACCGCCACAATAGCTTCCATGTCGACTGGATATAATGTTGGCCTGATACATTCGTCACTTGCTATTGATTGGTTAAAGCATAACCCCTTAACAAGATATCGGCTTCTCTGAAATAGGAAGTGCGATTTCCAGTCTACTGAATGTCCTGCCATCATGGCCACGTCCTGACTCCATCCCGCTCCCTTCCTGATCTCTGTCCATGATCTCTGTGTCTTTTTCATGACTTTGTTGTATATGCACAATAAATGTACTACATTGGATATAACAACGCACAGTTTTGGGCCGTCTCTTCTCAAAGGCACAACGAGTGCCTGAAGTAGTTGTGTGAAGCATGAGAGAGAAGTTCAAACCCTACCTTACATTAACACCTCCACACACCTGGACACTTGTTGCATAAAGTGAGCGTGATGGTCAGATTGTCTGTTTGGAAAAATTACAAAAACAATCTGACGCAGTCCTTCCCAATTCCAAGGTCGGAAAGTCAAGCCAAGCATGTGTTTTACAGAGCACTTTTAAAAGCCAAAAGCAGATGTATTCACGTAGGCTGCCATAATTCATAGTAAGAGGCTGATTGGAAGAGATTGGCCCTTTTTAAAACATTCATGTTATCATATTACTAATTAAGTGGATTCAAGAAATGCAATTGTAAATTGTGGTGATGGATGAGGAGGAGCTGACCATGAGGCTTAAACTATTCCAAGGTCGGGGAGCCTTCGGACATCGGAGGTTGTAGATATAGCTGGTGTCAGTCCATGCAGTGCTTTAAAAACAATTACAATAATATTAAAACTCAGTGGGTTTTGTACTCCGTTAAGAGACAGACTGCAGGATTGGTAAAGTATTGAGTGCACTGTTGTCGCGTAGTAGAAAACCATCAGGTGCAGCTGTGACCGTTTGGAGTTGCCTGGTTTCACTTATGTACTTGAAAAAGTCAAGAGTTTAGTTAGTAGAAGAGGTTAAACGTACAGTGTTCTAACGGCCGACCGCTCCAAATCAGATATAACGGCACACGAGCACCGGCGCTCTTCACCTCAACTCTAACAGACTCTTGTGTTCTGTGTATGTGTTGGGTCCTTTCTGCACAAAGCTTTCTTTAATAAAACTCTCAGAGACAAGTTGCTGACTTTGTTAACCTTTTATTGAATAACAGAATTTCCAGGACAGTTTCAGTTGCCGTCGGATGATTCGACAGGCGCTTCATCCGACGCTCAAAATGGCGGACTAAATGTGAGCAGACTCATTGATATTACAGTATATAAAGCAGGTCCTCCGAGGTTGTGACAGTATGACAATAATGTGCAGTTTGTAAAGCAGCCAGCTGTCAAACTTGTATGTCTTTCCTTGTGTAGGGCAGAGTTCAATTTTCTGTGCTGTCTCACTTAATGCACTCCTTAGTGTAGCAATAATCGTTTGCATTCCCAGTTCTTTATGATAATAATAGTGCACCTATTTTCAAATATTGGTTTTAGTGCCAGAGAAGTAATCAGCCTAGCATTAAGTCTTTGGCTGCGCCTCCAAAGTCCTCTTCTCCTTGGCTGCTCTGGTCGAATACTTGAGTAGCTCCTTAAAAAACCGCACGCTAAGTGCGTCCACAATCACCTGATGAATGGCTTTTTTAATGAGTTTATCAACCTTTGATGATTGATGTTTTTCATTTAGACTTTTGACATTTGAATCCATCCCTGTTTCACTGAACCAGCTGTGCAAATGATGTTGACTAGAACTGAGACAAAATTAGATATGGAAATTAAAAGCACATTGGGCGAAGATTATCCTCGTTGTAGGCAGTGCTATTTGAATAATACGTATAATACAGCTTGACAATAAGCCTCCATTTTCTCTCATCTTTGTAATCATAGCTTAGTGAACAAATTACGAAGGATGTATCATTGTAACCTCCAAAATGGGCTTTAATCTAACCCTGAGTCCTCGTCCCCTCTCTCCACCAGCAAATACATGGGGCCCTCATTGTCTGCTCACATGTCCTTCTCGCAGACGGTGCTTTGTCACATAATCACGAACACGTCACGCAGAGAGTACAGGGAGCACACACAGCACACCTGCACACAATTACCATCTTGTAATTGCGCTCTATCAGACGTTGTTGTGAAGTGGTGCCTGAAGCGCATGCTGTCGGCCCTGCTGCATTGTCAGAGATTAGGAAATGACAAGACTATTTATAGGACTGTTTATCCACTTATCCTGTTGTCACCATTGTCCACGGGTTGGGTTGGAGCCGAGCTGACAGACGGGTCGATCAATCAGTACATCAGTTCTTACTAGGGATGTGACGAGAACCGATACTTCGGTACCAAGGCGATGCCAAGGCTTGAGTCCAACGACGTCCCGTTAGGGCGTCAAAATCTGAAGGGAAATAGGACATTTGAAATTTCGTCTCTAAAGCACGCGAGTCTGGACCGCAAGTTTTCTCCTCTACTTCCTCTCTCCCTAACAACTGTTTGCTGTCGGTGCATCCACCTCTCCCTCTCTTTCGTTCGACCAAACACTCCGCACACAGTCCAACAAACAACAGAAATCTGTTGAAAGTTCTGTTAGCTGTTAGCTGTTAGCAGCCGGTGTTGGAGGTGTTGTTGACTTGCAGTAAGGTACGTTAAGGTCAGTTGTTCTTAGGGAGATGTTTTCACAGCATTATGAAATAGATATTGGAGAGGGAATCATGACCTGTTTAACTTCCTAACACAAAACGGTATTCAAACGTAAGAGGGGAGTGTATGTTGAATTACATGGGATTGATTTTTATTTATTTTTTTTACCGTGGTAGAGATTTGGCATTGAGAATCGTGGAGTATATATAGGTATAGACTACAACATTCTGGTATCATGTCATCCCTAGTTCTTGCAGTGTAAGATGTTTGCTAAAAGTGGAACATAAAGTGGTGAATTTACTTAATGGAGTTAAAAGGTCAACGTAGTGACTGTTTCAAACATCCTGTACAGTTTATAATGATGATGTAAGTCCAGAGAAGAGAAAAAGAACATTGTAGCCCATAATGTGCAGTACATTTTATTGTCTTAGATGCATCTGACTTTATATAATCTTAGCTACAGATTTATTGAGCTTTTAAACTGATAATCCATTCAACTTGTGCCATTAAAGCACAATATTTAGTTTTGCAAAGCCTCTGGTAAACATCTGTTTCAGTGCACAAGCAAAAGCATTTCTTTGACCAACTCATTTTCATCACACTGTAGATTTAAAATGAAGAACAGTTCTCCCTGAAATTGCAATTTGATGTTTAGTTCCTAATGTGTGTCAAGTAAACTGAAAGCAAAGTGCAGGTGAATTTCTCTGTCGTAAAAAAAAAAATGTCAAGGACACCGTGATGCATTGGGATACACAGGACACCTCAATCACAGTAACGTCAAGCAGTGAAAAGATTTATTACACCCTTTCATCCTTTACTTTCTGTATCTTCTGCAAGATCAACCGCATGTGACAGGTTTGACATGGATGAGCGAGACCGTTATCTGCGTGCATGTGTGAGTTGTTAATCTTTGCACATTACTGCGTGTACATAGAGAAGGAGTCGGTCTCATGAAAATTTCATATGATGAAACTAGTATCCTTCTGCACAGTTGAGAGCTGGTGTTTTTCTATATTTTTATTTATTGCCTACAAATCCAATGGAAAGACCAAAACCAACCGCTCTGCTCTAAGCCTATTTATTCCTACTCTAAGACATACATCTTTAAAAACTGATCATGAAAATATATTTCATTATTAAAAAAGGCCAAATAGTTTCAGAAACAAAGATGAACGTTGTGGTTTTTAGCGATTGTTACTTAAACAGGAGTAAATAGTGCATTTGTCGGGGAGATATTTAAGGGGCTAAAAAGTCAGATATTTTTCACATACTGTAAACACATTACATACTCAAATATCTTTGATGAGGATACCTTTTATTGTTTTGTTTTTTTAAATTAAGAGTTAATTAGTGAGTGGGACATGTTTCTAGATTACCTCAATTACCACAAATATACAAGTTCCCCAAGCCGGACTCGAAGCAGGGACGTTGCTGTTCATGGTTGGCGCCTTTTATATATATAAAAAAAAATAATTATTAATTAAAAAAAATTAAATGTAAAATAAAAAAAGTCTATGGCACAGAGAAATAACATATCATGCTCTGGCTAAACAGAGAATACATTACTTGTTAGTAGCTGACATTGATTGTTGGATTTGTTCTTTTCATAGGATTTATTGACGAAAAGAAAAATATAGAATATCACCTGCTTTATCTTATCTTATCTTAACTGTTTGTCTCTATCCAAGTTGTATGAGTTGGAGAGAGAGCAGTAAAATAATGCTGCTCCTTAAATTACAGTAGATTAATGGTTGCGATTTCATTATTTTGTCAAATAGTTGTCGATATTTTATTAATTTCTGTTTATTCATCATTAAATTGTGCAGCCTTGAGCCAGCAGCACGTTGTGTGTGCTTGACCTCTGGTGTGATCACAATCCACTTTGTGCCTTTTTCAACCAAGTAATAAATAATTTACTGTGCTCCTGGAATTCATTTTTTTTTTTTTGGCTGCATTGTGTATGCCTCTGCTGAAGAAAGAGAAAGAAAGAAAGTCAGTACTCCAGAGAATCACAAGTTGCCATAACTACAAGTGCTGAGGTCTCGCTGCGGTCCAGAGTGTCGAGCCCCGGAGAGGTGGGCAGTAAGCCGACCATGAGTGAAGGCTGAGAGCTCTGGAGGACCCCATAGAGCAGGAGCCCAGCGCCCGAAGCGCTCCTCAGCCAGAGTTGTTTCTCTTCACATTTTCCTTGTGTAGGCAGGAGATGAAACCGAATGCCTGATGGTTTATCGTGTGAAGAAAAGGAATCCATCAACTATTCACTTAATGTCAGTCTAGGACGGAGAATGAGCCAAAGACTACTTGAGGTTACAAATGCTTTTAATTTTCTTCCATTTCCGATACTCTTTTTCCTCCAATTGTATAAAGCACATAAGGCTGAGAAATTGAATCGAGGACAACTGTGGTACAAGCACAATTTAGTTATCTTTTTGTACATGCCTTCAGCATGGTTATGGGAGAAGTGATTTTTTTTTTTCCTTTTTCTTCCATCTCACTCGAGGCGTCTCGCAGTGGCACCAAAGTGTCTCTCCCTTCTGATAGACAGCCTAATTCATACAGTTGGTGTGGTTATAATCCCCGGAGGCTGTGTTACTTTAGTCTCTGCCTTGTTTATTCCAGTGATGTCCTCTCCATCCATCGCTACAGAGGAGCCCAGACCACCAGAGCTTAATGTTTTGTTGTTGTTTTTGGATCAGTTCATACCTCTGAGGTATTTCACTGGTCTCTTGCTGTGTGTGTGTGTGTGTGTGTGTGCGTGGAGAAGCGTGTGAGTGTTTTATGGTGCGTTGGGACCATCAGTCCCCTGTCACTCGGAGGTTGTATAGGTTTGTGTCAATCAACGACGGCTTAAAATGTGTGTTTGTCTTGAGCTGGATTTGCAGCTGAGGTGAGGATTTGGGTTAGAAGTAGAAATCTGTGAAATGTCGTTTCAAGTTTGGCAGTGCTGTTTGTGCATGCGGATGTGTGTTTCAGATATGGACCTCCTGACCGCACGCACGTGTGTTGATGTTTATTGTACTCCTATTTTCTGTGCACTCTCACTTCGTATATTACATCTGTTTATGATCTCCTCTGTGCCCTTGACTGCTGTGAGTTCAATCTGCAGTCTGATAGGAAGCATGAACTCGTGATCAGTCTTACAGTTTGATTTTCACCTTTTGTGAATGATACCTGAAACGTGTGGGACCATTTGTATTCGGAAAAATGGAATGGAAATTATTCTGCTCTCTTGTGCATAGCCGGGGAAACATACATTTCACCATTGCATGCATTTAAAGGAATACATTGACCTTTAGCCTATAATGCATGCAAACACCGGATGCCACTTAATCGTGCGATGCAGCTTTACATCACTCTTAACGGCCCTGTGGTGAAGAAAACACTGAGCTCGGAGTTTAAAATGCAACTGGCCATTTTATTGCAAATCGGAGAGTTGAGCTCATTTGTCAAAGAAATGGAGGCAAAGTCTTCAGAACGACGCCGAGTAAAAAGGCAAGTCATCGAAATTGAAGACACAACTGTTGTGCTCATATGCACAATCCATGTAGAACGTGTTTGATATCTTGAAGATGTTTACTATTGTAGTAACACAATAGAGGCATATCTAAAAAAAAATCCATTTCGATCACATTTTTTGCAGTGCAAGAGTAAATTTCAGACACAGATCTGTGCTCTAGTCTCTGAGCATACATCTTTTTGTTGGGTGTAATGTGAGTTGGAATAATTAAGCTGGAGGGCTTGATGCTAGATAATGGACTGCGACAGTGAAAGGCTTTCATAATGACTGACGAGAACTCAGGGCATTGTCGTTAAGAGCACAGGCGTGGAGATACAGCTGCATCACATTTACTGCATGCGTTGGCGCATGCACACAGACATATAATCACAAGTCCTTAAGATAAACATTCATATGAAGTCTGTTTTTGTCTCCCTCTCAGACACACACAGTACAAGAACCCATTTCTATCAACATAAAGTACATGTCTTTCTGACTCTCTCCTTCACAAACACCCAACACAAGCAGTTACTCTAAGATGGACACTTATACACTCCCCCGTTCGTTATATTGATCCATGCTTACACAAGTATTAGCACTCACTTAGAATGAGAGGCATGTCTTCCGGAGCACGAAGCAGAAACACATCCATACAAATGCACACACAGTTTCGCCTGGTGAAACTACAACAGGCGCTAACACGCTAACTTCTCAGGGTTAAAAACGCATGCGTCTGCTCTGGGCTGGCAGAATCTTCCAAATTGAATTGGAGCAGCTGATGTATTCATCCAGTGTGTGTGATTTAACGAGGTCCACTCCGTCTCGTCATAAATCATATTAATAATCTTGAGCTTCCCATTGATTTTAGATTTTTTTTTTAAGCCATCTCAGTGCATTATTTGATATCTCTCCAGCCTTTGTTTCAGATTTAATGAACCTCACACACGGACGGACAGACAGACGGACAGACAGCACGGACTCTTGAAACTACTTTTCCTTTTAGAAGTCTTTATTCATCTGTGTAGAAAAAAAAAGACGACAGACCAATAAATGGAATAGCATTTTGCACCCATTTTTATGTTTATACATAAGAGTGTTTTCATTATCACATCTGAGGGTGACATTTTTAAAAGGAAAAAGGATTTCTGCACAGAATGAAAGGAAGCTTCAGTGCTCTTAAAAAAAAAGAAAACAAAGACAAATGCAGCAAAAAAAAAAAAAAAAAATTCACATCGGAGCTCGTCCAATATTAAGTAAGAATCAGTTTTGACACTTACAGGCTCTATGTATACGTATATCACTCAGCATCATCCTTCCCTCTATGCCATCACTCTTTATTTGTCCCTCTCTAGCCTCTCCTCTTCCTCTTTTCATCTCTGGCTGTTTGTCAGTGTTTTCCTTTGATGTTCCTCCTCCCGTAAAGTATATTAGTGGGGTCAGTGAGAGGCAGTCAGAAAGCAGGTGCCGCTTCCTTCTTCATGTGGTGTGTAAATAAATGTTTGTTTCTCCGTTAAACTGCACAGTGTAGTGGTCAGGCTGTGATCCCTGTTCACAGAACTGCGTCTATGCTGTAGTAGGGCCTATAAGACTGAGACGACATGAGTGAACTTAGGTACTTTTTCTCAAGTTTGAAATTTCAGCTGTTTTTAAAGTAGCATTTTCGATCCCGTTTTAATACTCCAAATGAAAATGCCCCGTTGTAGGATTGGGCAATATGATGACAGATACTGTGAGACGATACAAATATGTGTGGCTCTGTGATTAATCTGCTAATTGTCTTTTCAATTATTTGATTTGTCGTTAGGTCTGTAAGCTGTTAAAAAATATTAAAAAAATGTCTATCACTACGATTTACTGCCCAGGGGGATGTCTTTGAACTGCTTGTTCTATCCAACCAACAGTGGAAAACCATAAAGATTTTTTAAGTTAACTGTCACTGCAGACTCACAATTGGCTATCTAAAACAAAGAAATATTTAGCTTTTTTACTTTTGTTTTTACTTCAATTACTTTAATTATCATAATGAATCATTTGTCAAAATAGTTGCAGTGTAATTTCCTTTTGATCGATTTAATAGACTAAATGTTTTCTTTAGTTGAAGCTCTCACTTTAGTATCTCTGGTGGTATACGGCCATTCTGTTCCAAATTAAAAAAGCAAAACTACTTCATGGCAGTATTGGAATTTCATATGATTTTTGCATCAATGTGATGAAATATTAAAATTTGGTAATTTGATCTATAATCAGTTTCCCAATCCATATATTCCAAGTACTATGTCCCAATATACATATAAATATCACAATATAAAATGACATATACTATGATAGATGATTTTATCCATATTGCCCACTCCTACCTTCTTGTATTTTGAACTTTAAATTACAACTTACAACTACAACTTTTTGAATACAATTGGAAAAAGACAGATTGTTATGAGTGAATTTTAGCAAAGAGTAATTACACCAGAGTAGTTCTGCCTTCCACCCAAAAATGATTAGCTGCTAAAACAAAAATGATTAGCTGCTAAAACTAAAAGGTTTAACCAGAGATGATAATGGGTTACTATTATAAGATGTATAATTAGGTTTCTTTCACTTCATTTGCAAAGGTAATTTAATAATGAGACTAGACCACAATAGAAAGTGGGTTCATGGGCACATACTTTTTTCTGATGGGGAGATTTTTCATAGCTGTTCTTCTCGAGATACACATTTGTCCTGCAGTATAGCCAATCATTTTACTTGTTTAGGTTTTTCTCTGATTGTCTTGCCATGCCTCTCTTCCTTGTGTTGTCCTACAAACATTGGCATGTAAATGCATCTGTGTTATGATGAATATACAGGTGGAAATTGCCCAAAAAATAGTTTGACTCTTTCACTTGTAATGATCACAGGCAACTGAAAACATCAGTCCTTGAAGGAAGTGTGCAGTCAGGTGTTTGCTGAGTGCAGTAGTGGATACACTGCAGGCAAAACTTGAGCCATTTTTTGGATGATGATGTTACATTATTCCAGTTGTGACCCCTCTTCTTTGCCCAGCCCGCATCCTTCTCGATCCCCCATCTTCTTTTCCCTTTGTCTGCTTTTTTACCTCCTGCCGCTGCATTTGTCACACGCCCTTTTTTCTCTTATCTTCCTTTTTTCTCTAATTTTCTTTACCTCGCTGTCTGCCTTAAGCCAACACACCTCTCTCAGTGCCTCCATCCTCAAAACACCACCCCTCTCACTCTCTCTCTCCTTGTCTTATTTTCTTTTCTAACCATCCATCTATCCATCACCCCCCCGCGCTCTCTCTCTCTCTCTCTCTCTCTCCCCCTCATTAGTCTCCCCGTGCTGTGGTTTGTGTCTCCCATCTCTGTCAGAACTGTTATCACTGCTGTCAGCTCCCTTGGCGAGAACAAAGTCGTCCTCTGCTCACGGCACCACAAAAGACACGAGAGAAATGAAAGGAAAGAGCCTCAGCCAAAAAAAAAGAAAAAAGAAAAAGAGGCTGAAACGTGTAAAAATTAAAAAGGAGAGGAGTGAACTAGAGGGAAAGGAGGGGGCTAGTAACACATCTTTTCATGTCAACCATGATGCATTGTCATCTGTGGGTTATAACAACCATTGATTTCTCCCTCTGTCATCCCTTTTTATCTATACAGCACAGAGCTTACAGTTGGTAGGAAGATATGAGAGCTATCTCTATACACATCAAGTGCCTTTCCCTCTTATTATAAATATATCTCCTGCTAAATCAGCTAAGCCTAGTATATCAACCTCAAATAAGTTACTGTGTATTATTATGAGCTGAGAAGAACAGTAGGTTTAAAAGACACTGAGATATCCAAAAGAGAAAATGTAACCATTTATAACTATAAGTAGCGCTGAAAGAAAGACTTACTGTATAAAGTAGTATACAGTAGTAGAGTATAGTGGGACTGTTACTTCTGTCACTTAATAGCAATGTCCAATCAAGATAGCTGAAATCAGTCTTTTCTACTTAGCAAACCAATCAGAATTGAACCATCAGAGGCACAGAGGGTACTTTGGAAACCAAGGACAAAATGGCCACCAGCCAAGGGGTCGTCATCATAGAAATGGCATGGGGCAATCGTGGCTCGGGCAGTGTGTCCCTGTATCATCACGTGTAGGCATAATCTATGTCGGGGATGCCACCCTCTCTGTAGCCACGGTTGGTACCATAAGTGACATGATGGTGGCTGGTTTGGCTGAGGATAGTGCCATTGAGGCTGCCGGCTCCGTGGCTGCTCCGGTAGGTTCCGTTAGCTTGGGAGGAAGTGGAAGAAGAGGGGAAAATGGTGTGGATGTAGGTGACATCGTCCAGTTTAGGCTGCAGGGGCTGATGGGCCATAGCTGTCATCTGAAACCCTGCAGGAGGGGCCCTGATCTCTAAGATGGAAGTGTCTTTCTTGGTGCCTGACTCTACATAGTCATCATAATGTTTTCCACCCCGGCCCCTGCTGTATGTGCCTGATTCCCCGGACACGTAACCTGTTCTCTGTCCATACCAGCAGAAGATGCCAAAGATTAACAGCAGGCTTACTAATGCTGTGGCACCCCCTATGATCCCAGCCAATGGCAAGGCTGTTAGTTCTGAGTCCTGTCCGTCTTTATCTGAACCCTCCCCTCCTGCGTTGACGAGAGCCTCTCCAGTCTCTATCTGAGCGCAAGCCGGGCTCGAGTCTTTACTGTCCGTGTCCATGCTGCCAACTCGAGATGAACCCATGCTGGAACCCCCAAAAGAGGGTTCCTGTCGTAGTGGCAGCAAACAGATGAGGTAATGGGAGCGTGGCGTAAGCTGGGTAAGGAGGTACTGCCTCCTCTCTCCAGGTACCAGAGTTTCTGTTATGGAACCAAGAGCTGCACTGCTACCCAACCTCAGCCACGACAGGCGGAAGGAGGGTGCCGGCTCTGGGCACAGCCAACTGACCAGCACACTGTCCGAAGAGAGAGGTTTTACAGTCAGCTCCAGGGCCTCTCCAGATACCTGCCCCCCTTCACCGGGAGGCAGAGGCATAACTAGGCCCGGCCGCTTGGCTCGCAGGGTAAAGAGGGAACCTTGTGTGGGGACCAGCAGAGAGGTTGTGGTGGTGCTGCCATGGGGGACTGAAGCCACTGCTTGACCCCCTCCAACATCATCTTCACCTCCTCCATCTTTTTCTGCTGGGTTCATCCCCATTCCAGTACTGGGACCAGCAGGGGGGCCTTCACACTGCTCCATCAGGGAGGTTAGTTCTCTGAGAGCCTGACCCCTTACAGGCTCGGGCCCCTGACAGGTCAGACCCCTGACTGTCACCCCTGCCCCCCGGCTGTGCAGCCATGCGTGGAGCCAGCGAAGGTTGCAGCCACAGTACCAGGGATTTCCTCGCAGCAGTAGCAGCTCCAGGCCCTCTGTGTCTTTCAAAAGCCCTCGTGGGAGAGTGGTCAGATTGTTTCCTGACAGGTCCAGCCTCTGTAGCCGCCGCATCCCTTCCAGCGCCCCCCGTGGTATGTGAGTCATGCCGTTGTCTTGCAAATGGAGTCGCACGAGGTGAGCCGACGGTAGGTAGACTGGCGGAGACTGCAGGGCATTCCTGACCAGTGACAACTCCGTCAGGTTGGAGAGTCGGGAAAAGGTGTCATCTGCAATGCGTGTGTTTGCCAATAGGTTCCCATCCAGGACCAAGCGTCGCAAGGAGGAGAGCCCACGGAAGGCATGTGTGGGGATGGTGCTGATTCTATTGTCGTCCAGTCGCAACTCTTCCAAGGATGCTGGCAAGCCTGCAGGGATGCTTGACAGGTGGTTCCGAGAAAGAAACAGCAGTCGAAGCCGTGGAGTCCCAGAAAAAGCTCGCTCCTGGATGCTAACTGTGGATATAGAGTTATCATCCAGGTGCAAACGTTCTAGTAATGGTAACTTGGCCAGAGCTGATCTCGGTAACGTTCGTATATTATTATCCTGCAAATGGAGCTCCCGTAACGAAGGCGGGAGGTGTATAGGGAATTCATCCAACTGGTTGGCATACAGGTAAATCACTCGTATGGAAGTGCTGCGTTCCAGTGATGGAGGCAGGCCAGCGTTACTCAGCCGGTTGCTTTGCAAGTAGAGGATGGCAGCCATTAATGGTAGTGGAGGAATTATACTGAGGCCACGGTCATTGCAGTAGACAAAACCCTCATCACAGCGGCACACGGAGGGACAAACAATGCCCTCGTCTCCCTCGCCCGTCTCCATGGCAATTGCCGCTGCCGCCAGTTCCAGCACCTCAGCCAATAAGGTGAGGCACAGGAGGAGCAGAAAGAGCCAATCGCGGAGCTCAGCAAGACTCTCAGCTGCCATGTTGATGCACAGTTCCTGATTGAAAGAGAGGAAATGGGAAACTAGATTAAAACAAGTACACAAGCTGTACATTTTAAAGTCAAAGTAACTTTTTACATTCAAAAGAGAAAGTAGAAACAGTTGTCCTGCAAAAGGACAAGTTTAGATTAAGACAAACCACAAAGTCTCTTATTCTAAAATTCTTAACTTATGTGCTGTATTTTCTACCTGCCGTTAGAAGTAAAGTATTTTTTATCTAAAGGTCGAGAAGTTTTGGGGATTGAAAAGACAGACATACTTTATAGGGGCTGTTTAGTATTATATGGGTCAGAGCGACCAAGCAGAAGACAAACGTACATTTAGAGGCAGAACGTGCGATAAAGGGTTGAGTGAGCGGGCAAGGAAGATTACAAGAATCCGAGAAAGCAAAAGGATGACAAAGATGGAGAAAATTGGACAGTGACAGTTTCAGGGAGGGAAAATAAGGGAGGAAGACTTTTTTTCGGGGCGATTAACTGAAACGGAATGAGTGACATGAAACTAAAATGGAGGAGAGATCGGGGAGAAGGAAATCAGATTAATTGCCCACACTGCTGTTGATTTCTTTGAAGACACCAGAAGTGGTAAACTTGTTGTGACTGCACTATATCTGACCCCTCCAATGAAATTACAAAGAGAATACTTGTAAATGAATAAACAGAAAAGCAGAATTTCCCAGGTTCCTGGCTGTATATTCAGAAACACAAGTCGTATGTTTCAGGCTATGACCAACACACACACAGAATTACACACACAGATAAGTAAACATACTGAACACGAAGCATTCACATACAGAACAGAGTCTCAGTACAAGCTGACATGTATAATGCATGCTTTCTCTTGGTTGTTATTGTTCGTGAAATTTTTATAAATTATTCAGGAAAGTGGTCTTGAAATCCCCAGAAATGTTTTAGCGAGATGTTTTACAGAGAAGCATTTTTCTGCAACATTAATACGCTTCTCATTCTATGTTTTATGAAATGTCTCCTAGCGAATCCCTGACACCAACATCAATAACATAAATTTACAATTCAGATAAAATGATCTCAGTGCATTGAACTTTCACAGCACACTATTTATAGTATGAATAATATACAGTAGTGAAAGTTGTGGAAATTACATTGTGTCGTACTCTTGTTTGAGTCCTTTGTTTTGGGTAGCCTGGGGGTAGAAAATCTGCCCTGATGTGAAACGCCTGACATGATTTGACAGCACATTTGATAAACAAATCCTCTAAAGGCAAGTCCCCCCCCCCCCTTCTGTGCATACATGCATGTGTATGTGCGTGTGTTTGTATGTGAACTCGGTGCTAGATGCAAAATTGCCCCTTGGCTGCAGTCAAAATCCATGCAAAGCAAACAAGAGATGGCAACAATAGAAGAGACGGAGGGGAGGGGACGGGAGGGGAGGGAGGGATGAGGGCGAGGAGACAGATGGAGACTTGGACAGTCAGTCAGCGGAGGAGAGGGGAAATGAGTTCCTGGCAGTGAAGACTCAAGACAGTATCAGCTGAGTTTGGTGCAAAAAGAAGAATGAATGGGTGTTGTTTTTTCTTTAAGAGATTAAGAGATAAAACTGTGAGTGTGTGTGTGTGTGTGAGTGTGAGTGAGAAAGAGATCTGCATCAACAACAACCGGCTCATGTCTCATCTCGACACAGGCAGTATTTGATATGTAAAAAAGACTGTGTGTGTGGCGCAATTCGGCATGGTTTTTTATTAATCTTTTTTTTTTATATACTTCACTTAATGACTATTTCCAAGCATTCCCAGCATTTGAGAGACAGAGAAAGTAAGGGAGAGAAACACTTGCACACAAGAAGGAGTGTCAAGTCAGGAGCTGAGACCATATTGGGAATGCTCTCTGAATACCAACTAGCATATGTTTCGCTGCCACACTATCCCCGCTTCCCTTTCATAAATGCGTCTTGGCACAAACCTGTATGTGTGTTTTTTGCCTACATGCCAAGGTTTCCTATTGTCACATCTTCTTAATGATCCTTAGATTGTCTGTCTTCTGCCCTCCCTGCCTCGCTCTCCCGCTCGCTCCAACTGTCGCTGTCCCTTATGGCGCCCTCCTCTCTCTGCATCTTTATCTTTCACGCCATCTACCTCTCCCATCCACTCGCCACCACTTCCTCCCCTTCATAATCTTTCATTATATCCACTCTCAGGTTTGTTTACAGAAGTGTCCGTGCAGTCACACTCCTCCTCTCCTCCCCTCCCCTCCCCTCCCTCCCCTATCTCTCTCTCTCTTTCTAATCCTCTTTTATCGTTTCCTCTCCAGTCCTCCGTTGATTCCTACACACTGAGATTGGATCAATCAGCTCTGGTTCAGTCCTCCTGCCCAGACTTCCTCTCTCCCTCTCCCTCATGGCGACTTAGTTTCTCTATTTCATTTAGATGCAGCAGACCCCCCACCTCTTATTTTTCCCCACCTTCTCTTTCTCACTCCCTCTCGGCCTCAGCTTTCTCGCCTCCGCATTCGCCTTCCTCTCCCTTTGCAGCACCTCCCCCCCAACATTTCAATCATGTTCTGAAATAAAAACCTTTGTGTAAGCACAGAGCCAGTGTGTGTTTGTGTTCTTTGCTATCATGTAGCTCAAAGTAACATGTGGTGTGTCGTTCTTCATTGCAGTGAATGCGGGAAGAATGTGTTTGTGTGTGCGTGCGTGCGTGCGTGCGTGCGTGCGTGCGTGCGTGCGTGCGTGCGTAAATGGTCTGATCGACCCAGGGTGTGATTGCAGAGGACTTGCTAACCTGCTCAGTCTCTGTGCCTTTCACGTCCGCCGCAGCTTTGTTTTTCCTGTATCAAGGATTTGTGGAGAGCAGTATTAGTGTGTCTGTGTGTCTGATTGAAGATGTAGCCGTGGATCTCCCTGTGTGTTAGTGAAGTTTCCAAGTCTTCTCTGAATCGTTCACAAGTGTAGCCGCGCTCCTCGGGGCCGTTGAATCTTCCTCAGCTTGGGTGAATGATGATAGGGATGATGATAGCCTGTACTCCAGGGCTCCGCGAGTTGCAACACCAGCATGGCTCAAAGCCGCCTCGGCACCCACATTTGTGTTGTGTGTGTGTGTGTGTGTGTGTGTGTGTGTCCTACTGCCAAGCTCTCTCTCTCTCTTTCTCTGGGGTAAGGGGCTTTTAGGCCTGCCAACTCAAGTCATCTTCAACGAGCATCCAGAGGCCTAATTCTGAAACCACCGCTCCACACCCAAATGCTACAGTTGGGCAGACAGTCAGAAGATGGTTGAGGGCTCAAGGGTCCTTCTTCGAAGTCAGAAGCAATCCTGGATACTCATGCAAGCAGTGGGTCATGCAAAAATAGTACAGTGCTGCGCTACACTTGCTTTGAAAAACCAGGTAGTGGTTTTTAATTAATGAGCAGCAAGGAAAGAATTAGCGGGATTTCCACAGCTCTGAAATATCCAGCAAAGAGTCCTTACGGTTATTAGTTGTATTATAACAAATATTATAATATACATTTCACAGTTCAGTGATGGTAATGAGTATGTTTGAGGCTGTGAAAGGCAGTTTGGTCCGGTGCAGAATACAAGCTGTAAGAGTTGGGTTGAGAGGCTTCTTTCTCCTTCCCTCTCAGTTTCCGCCTCACTCTCCTCTGTTAAATGTTTAATCGCTTCCTTTTCAGTTCACACAGATGATCTTTAGAGGCAGCAAAGCCAGATGACCGCGTGTACTGTATGTAGTCCGCTCTGAGCGGCGCTGTGAAGGCCAGTCACGTGGCTCAGTGTGAAAAGTTCCCCTACAGGTTAGCAGAAATGGGCCACCGTCTAGTATCCTCAAGGTAGACTTCACTGATGTTTGCTTCAGCAGGACAGCTGGAGTGTTGGAGAGCACCGCCCTGAGAGGAGACAGCAGACAAGTACAGTATTAGAATTTTCATTCGGAGAGAAATTTAGAAAGCAGAAAATCCTTCTTAAACCAAACACAAAGGGCCGTTTGTAACGCATAGAAATGAAACCAAATTGCGTAACAAGAGCCTGACAGTTTTAAGCCCTTTAACTAGCTTTTATTATTAAGTGAGCCCACATTTTAAGGATTCAATGGCAAGAAATATAATGTATAATATTGCCTGAATAGTTCGGTAATCCCACATATCTGTCACTTCAACTTGTTTATTGGAAAAACATATTCAAATATTGGCACAGTAGCTTGCGCGTTTTTTTTACACGTTTACTGCTAAAAATAAATATAAAAGAAAGGTGCTTTTACAGAGCTGCATAAATTAAATACTTTCCGGCCTTTCTTTTATATACCAGCAGCTGTCTTTAAGTGACAGCAAGATGTACTTTTGGATTTCAACGTTGGCACAATATGGAATACTAAAAGGTACGGGCAAAATAATTATCCCCATCAGAACGGTTATACCTTTTAAAATTAAGTACCTCATGAAAATACTTCCTGAAGGTCAACGCTGCATATGCGCATGACTAAGCTCCCAACGGACACAAACCTCCCATTAAGGTAACTCCATGTTTTATAACTGTTTTTTTTTTTTTTTTCTTCAAACAAAGCTTTTGTGCTTTCATTAACCACCACGCGTTAAGTGCCTGTATCTTGTGTGCAGAATCAAACCCCCCAGTGAACACTGGCTTTAGAAATATAAGGTTTTCATCAGGCATACTGAGTGTACAGAGACAGATTCATCAAGTCCATTAACTGCTCCGCTGCTCACATTCGCCTGTTCACTTCATTCCAGAGTAAGTAGACTACATAGCCAACTGGGAAATTATCATGCGGTTTGCTTAAACACAAATAGAGACAAATACAGCCGTCCTCATTTTAATTTTCAAAGGACACATGCTGCAGCTGAGAAGAAGTTCACCAGCCTCATGTCTGTGCGTGTATCTATCCTTGACGGGTATTTAAAATCATCCATAAATTGTGCACCATACATGCTAAACTCGGAGTGGCCGTGTGCGTTTCTATTATAGGATTGGTGTTTTAACTGGTTCCACAAATGGAAAGGAATGTGTTTAATTGGGTGTGCTGTTTAGTGGGATAGTTAGGTGGTTGGTGTGGGATGAAGTTGGGCAGTGTGTGGTGAGATCAATTGTCCTTTTTTATAAAACAGCTCCAGGCTAATATCCAGTTTGTGGGATAGTAAACTGATTTATATGTGCAGAGTGCGGCTAACATGCGTAATGAAAACCGCTCGAGATGGGAGAGAGAATGCTAAATAGACATTGTTTGCAAAATGTATCGACTTTGTGATTGGCATTTAAGGAGAAATGAGATAATGGTCTTTTCAAGGACAGTCTAGATGTATGCATAGCTTTATGTTTCGTGCTGTTTGAAAATGACTAAATGCTCTACCCTTTTTATTCCACTCCTTTGTGATTCATTGATTGATGTCTAATACTTCAAAATCCCCTCATGTTAGTATTTTGGGGGGAAAGGCTTTTAAGTGGCTTCGAAGTTGAATCATAATTCAAATGAAGACTTTTAATTGGATGTCATCAGTCATGTATAAAAAGCAGATGTCACCTTTAATGACGGTAACTGTCGTTTTAAAACAAGTCCCCTTAATTGGTTGCAATGCCTGGTCCAAAACTGCCCTTACACTGCGCACTAATCTTAGACAACCGCAGGCAAAATGTCTGCCTGCATTGGACAAGATGTGAATATTGAGCATCAGCAGCATTTCCACAGCACACTGCCATTGCCCATTAGACATCACTATGTGAAGCTCTATCTGTATAATGTCGAGGCTGTCCTTAAAACTTTGTGTGATGGATTTTCAGAAGCCTTGCTAGGGGGAGTGTGATGGAGAAGAGGAGACAGAGGAAATAGGGAGCATTAGGGTATCAGAGCAGGGAGTGAGGAGAGAAAAGCTAGACACTAGGCATTTAGGAGAGGGGAGTTCTGAAAAAGATGTTTGTCAGAGTGTGAGGAAGGACAGAGAGAGGTACAGAAAGTTACTCATTTCTATTTCTCTATTTCAGTACACTGCAACGCTTTTCAAAGGAAATATCTACGTTAATAATTGCCTACATTTGTCCAACTTTTGAATATACCGCTTAACCTCCAAGAAAGAGATTATACAAAACCTGTTAAAGGGGAATGGAAACACCTTGACAGCGAGTCAGTTGTCTTTCACTGGATCACAAAGTCTTCTGAGTGCTCTTTGAGTTTGTCTCTTCTTTTATAATTCCCATGTGTTTTATGTTAATAAGAAATTTTTTTTTAAAGGCATGCTCATTAGAAATCTATAAAGTCTGACGTAGTCAAATGTCCTCGCAGCCTCCTCATTGACATTCACATTCAGACGGCATAGAAAAACTCTTGACTTCTAATTCCGGTGGTAAATGTTCGTCAGTGTGAGATATAATATGTGACATAAAGTTCCATTATTAGGTCTCTAATATCAGGCTATACAATAAAGAAAATGTTAAATATGTTGTCACAGTTTTCCATGGTCGTTATGAGTATTTAGAATAGACGAGAATACACTAGAGCTGAAATGTTTAGTAAATACATCGATAAGTAAAGTGACAGAAAATTAATTGCCAACAACTTTGATAATTATTTATTGATTTGAGTCTTTTTTTTCTTTTTTAAAACCCTAACCCAAAAAAGGTGCAGGTTCCAGCTTCTAAAATATTTATATTTGTTGATTTCTCTTCTATAATAACAAATTAACTGTCTTTGTCTTTTGGGGCATTGGTCGGACAAAAGAAGCAATTTAAATTTAAACTTTAGGAGACTTTGAGGCGCATTTTACTTTCTCATTTGATTAATCGATAAAATTAGATTGATTCATCAATAATAAAAATAGGCATTAGTTGCAGCCCTAGAATAGACATTATGGAGCATCTTTTCTCAAAAAAAAGGGTAAAAAAGTGTTGATGTACACTTTAAAACCACAGTCAAATGAGTAACTTTTCTCTGGTAATATAAGTGAAATAAAAAAAATGTAATTTAGAAACATTGGCGAATGATCTACAGTGACGTAAAACAGTAAGCGGATGGAGAAAATGAGAAAATGCTCGAATCATGCCACAGTTGTTCAATAATAAAGCTTAAAATATCTCAGCATTTTCCTTTCGAATTGGTCCAACTGGGTTATTTTTTCCGACGAAACAATTCCTGCATATTATTTCTTCTTATTGCTTTCTACTCTGTCATAACTCTCACACCACGAGTGCGGAGCGGAAGCAGTAATAAAGAGAGCAGTTCCCACACTTTTGGCAGGTGACCCATTTAGTGTCGAGGTCAAAAACATCCCTGACCGACTCTTCGCCGTTCGTCTTTTCTGTTGTACTTGTTGTTTTTTTCTGCATAACAGAGAGCACGCAGAACGCCTCGTTCCTCCGGGGGACAGAAATCACTCTGCTCTTGTGAGCCAGTCAATGACAACTGTCAACTGCCCACAGGCGCGCTGCAGTGTGTGGCTTTCACCGTGGCTTCTGTGCTGTCCAAATGCTCTCGCTGTTTTGTTTTCCTGCTGCCTTTCTACTATAAAAATCACTTATTAGCATCTTTTTCTTTGCTTTGTGGAACAGTAGAAAAGGCTGGTGACAACGCAGCTGAATAAATATGAACGATAAAAACATAAAATATATCTGCATTAAGCTCAGGGCTACTAAAGGCTCCAGTAAAACTAGCGCCAACATGTGTTGGACACTTTTTATACGGCACATCTGTTACGGAACAGTGTCCAGCTGTGTAAATATGTGCTGTAAGCGATTCATGTTCTTACAGATTTGCAGATGGAGGTAACGTATGTACAGAAATATGGCCAGAGCATTATTATGTGGGTTGTTAGAGGTCACCTTGCACAATTTATAGATGGAGGTGCGATATAATGTGGAGAGTCTGGAACTACAGGGGTGTTTACTTGCATATGCCTTTGCTTTGACATGAGGTACAACAAGAGGAAATGATGGGCATGAGACTAAGAAGGACTACGAGGCCTCGGGTTACAAAAACAAACAGAGTGCGTACTTGGGTGTTTCTGCCCTTTGTATCAAAGATTACCTGGAAAAATTCAATCTTTTGTTTTTGCAAAATCTCCTCCAGATGACCTTCTGGCTGCACTTTCACAAATTTAAAACATTGTAGTGGGTGGCAGCAGGAAATTGACAATATCAAATTCCATTTCCATCCACCCTTTGCTCCATCAGGCTGTTCAGAATAATTTGGAAAATGGAAAGCAAAGAAAAGTGACAGCTGTGATACTTGGCAGCGGTCTCGCTATGTGCACTGTAGGGAGCAAGGAGATAGGAAGTGAGGGAGTAGGAGCTAGGGATTAATAGTTATGGGGCTGGGGACCAAAGTCTGAGTACTTTGTAATCATGTGGCTGCCTAACCCCAGTGTTAGCGAGGTTGATGAGCATGCGTCCCTGCTGACACACACTCTCTCTATATCCACTCCGCTGAATATTAATATGGAGGAGAGAATTCCTCTGAGCCCCATTGTCAGACGGCCCTATTGTTCTCTGCTGGCCTCTGCCTCGGCGTGTGCGTATGTGTGTGTTTAGTGTTAATGCGTAAGTTGGTGTCTACATTGTGTGCTTATGCATATTAGGCCCATGTCTTCATCGCGTGTGTGTGCCGGCTGCAGCAGAGCAGCAGTTAAAGCGGCAGTGAGGGAGATGAGGGGTGTGTTCGCGGCCCGCCATGGCCCATAAAGGCAACTGGCCTGAGAACACTTGGACCAGCCATCAGGGCCCAACATTGGCAATTATTTCACCTAGAGGCACTATCTGTAAAATGAACACTCTCATTAAAACGGCCGTGTGTGTGAGCGCATGTGCATGCATGCAAATTTGTGTGTGTGTGTGTGTGTGTGTCTGTGTGTGCGCACGTACGCTCCGCAAGTAAATTTAGAGGCACAGCAAATATATGGCAGCACACATGCTTGTGTTTCAATCAAAGTGTAATGTGCTGTTTATGATGTTTGGCTGTGGATGTGTGCTCATGTATGTGTGTATTTACACATTTCTTTATGTTTGTGAGCACATCTGTGAGTGTGTGTGTGTGCGCATGTATCTGTATGGATTTATGTGTGTGTGTGTGTGTGACTGTTTAACTACCCCGCACACGTAACCTCCCCATCTCTGCCTCCCTGTTTCTCATTTACTGAGCAAGCGCCAGAGAGAAGCGGTGTGAGGGAAACGAGAAAACAAGTGATAGGGGGGAAGGAGAAGGAGAGGAATGGAGAAAGAGAGATGGTGAAATAGAGGCAGAGAGGGAAGGAGGAGGGTGGAGGTCTATACAGGAAAAATGAAGTGAGGAAGAAGAGGGGGAGATAGAGAAGCAGAGGCAGGAAGACGGGGAGGGGGGGCAGAGAAAGAGGCGGAGGAGAAGGCAGCAGATTTATGAAGCCATTGGAATGTAATTTGGAAGCAGAAATTACTGTCAGCCTGAGCAAGGTTTAAAGTCAGTGAAGCCTGAATCCAGGGCCTGCCTCTGTGTGTGTGTTTGTGTGTGTGAGTGACTGTGTGTGGTGAGTATCACAGACAAATGGATAGCAAATGTGATGCAGAATAATACCACCGAAGCTCTGCAGTTACTTGTCATACACACTGATCGCCATATGTGTGGGTGTATGTGCATGGACTTCTTATACTACTCCTCCATGCATGAGCGACGTGACTACACGGCATCGAGACGTAACCCTGCATTCATATTTAACAGCTCATATTTCATCCAAGCTTGAAGACACAGACACACACACACACAGACACACACACACACACACACACACACACACTTGCACACAAACGGACGCAAGCACTGAATTCTTGTCAGGCTCTGAAGGCCGTAACTTGGGCAGACTCAGTTGAGGGCGTCAGCGTGGACAGAGTGAAGGCTGGAGGGAGCAGAGCGGGAGAGGAAAAAGACAGAGAGAGTGTCAAGGATAGACGGAGAGAAAGGTAGAGGTGGGAAATGAAAAAAAAAAAAAAAGAGAGGGAGAGACTTGACGAGGGATGTGACTAGCTTTCTAACACAGCAACACACAGCTTCCATTTAGCATGAGAGGGAGGGGCAGAGAGGGAGAGAGATGAGGGGAGCGACAGACGGGGATAATCAGCAAAGATCTGAAGGGAGGCACTCGGCTGTAACACACCCCCGGAGTGTGTTGGCTTAATTTTTGCCGCAAATTTCTACTCTGACTACTCATCAATTAGTTACAGTGGGCAAATGATTAAAAGGACATGGCTGGTGGGTTTCAATATTTTTCTCAACGAATTCCAAAGAAAAGTCCAAAACCAACGACGTGTCACTGCAGCTCAACACTTTGTGATCAGGCACCAGCCCCTTTGTTTCTGTGTGAAGACAGAAGTCTTTTAAAAACTAATCACAAATATACAGTTTCATAAAAAACTCTATTATCTGTTATTTCCTAAAACAGCTGTAGTTTTTAGCTAACGTCACTCAAACGGGAGTAAATAGTGCATTTGTTGGTGACTATTTTAATACTTGGATTAATAGGTATTTGGTGCATTAGTGAGTATTTACAGCAGCAGGATGGTGTTTGTGGCATTGACTCACAATAAACGAGTGTCTATGATCATTGTACTGAAAAAAACGTGACTCATTTCGTTATTCTTAATCGTTTTCGACAGCAAAGTAGCTCATACATTTTTTGATGACGTCTAGCTCTTTTTCCTATGGAGGCTGAATGCACTTTCTCAGTCATTTTAGACAGAAGTAAGGACAAAATGGAATTAAGTGTAAAGGTCTACGCCGTGGAGGAATGAGGCTTGTTGACATTGTGATCATTTCTAACCTATTCCTGCTCCCAGCTCAGCAAACGCTTCCTCTGCAGTATTGGCAGTCCACGATTGGCTGTATGCAAAGTAAATGTGGCTGCCCTCGATAATCTGATTGGACGAAACGTGGACACTCACGCCGCCTAAACTGGAACTGCTTAGTGCATCATCCAGATTTGGAGCAGAAAATAATTTTACCAAAAAAAAAAACATACATGCACAACAAGCCTTACAACAGCCCTCTAGTAAATTGAGCGTTAATCCGCCCCTGACTCTGTCTCAGTCACTCAGAAATGGAACAAATATATTTAGGGATGTAAGTGCACTTTTTAACACAGCGGTACAGCAGCTTATAAGTGACAGTGATGTAATAATGTTCTTATCACTTTTATCCCATATCTTATCCATTTGACGTGACAAAACTGTTTTTTTTTTTTTTTAGGGTTTTCAGTAGTATAATATAAATAAATATAATTCACGATAAAATGTCGTGCCTTGTTTTGCCGTTTGAAGCCAAGCACTGCGATTCCTTAAAGTTTTTGTTGTTGCACACATGGAGAGGGGGAAAAAAAGTTGCATTGATGATAAATGTCAAAATAAACGTGTTGAACATTTTGGCATGATCAGCTCCATGAGGCAGATCTGTGCCTGGGTGGTTTGTGCACCACCGGCCTCCGTCAGCAGCTGCTCCCTTAAAATGGAAACCTCTCACACACACACGCATGCAAAGTTCTTCCGCATCTTCCACACTTGTGGAAATAAACACCCTCACAGCCTCTCTTCCATGCTCACACACACATTTTGTTGCTCTTTTGACCCTTGACTGACTTTCTCTCCTTCTCCAACACACACACAGACACACACACACACACACACACACACACACACACACAGACACCGGCTCTTTGTTCTTCTAGCCAGTGATAATGATAGCAACACCATTATGCACTGTGACAACACTACCTCCCACTTACTCTCTATGGCAGTTCACACGACGGAACAGTCTCCTCTTCGTCTCCATCTCTCTCCTCTCACTCAAAATAGTGTTGAGGTCAATTATCTCTGAATTTGCTGATACAGGCCGACTACTTCTGGCTGCTGGAAGGTGTTAAGTGGCATCTGTAGATTACTTAGAAGGTTTTCCACACGTTTTTTTTGATCATCCTCGTTCAACACCTTCTCTTCCTGTTCGGTATTCTTAGTTTTTTTCATTTAGATTCTGTGTTTTTCTCATAGACTGTATCTTTTTTTGGGTATTTTCCTCTATGGCCCTTCTTCTAGTTGTCTTTTCTTTTCTTTTTTTTCCTGGGCGCTTTGTTCCTTTTTTTTTTATTTGTCCATTTCAGATTCTCTCTCTTTTCTCTCTTTCACTTTCCCCCCGATTTTAGTATTTTTTTTTCACGGGAGCTGGGCAAAATGGCAATAAAATAAAAATAAATGTATGATGTTATTATTTATGTAATTTCTCTTTTCATATTAGCTGATATTTATTACAAAATAAATTCATTCAGTATTTCTGTTTAGCTCAAGAATACCCTAACAAAGTAGATACTCAGAACCCTTTGTGAGCTTCAAACACAAAATCTATTTCACTAAATAAATTCTACAATAAGGCTGCAACTGACAGTTATTTTCATTATCTATTAATCTGCAGGTTATTTTCTAGATAAATCTATTATCGAAGTAGCTGGACATTATTTTTCTGTGGACTGACTCATTTCCCCTCTTTGTTGGAACAGATTTTAAATCTCAATCTAAAATTTTCAATGGTGTAGATCAACAGTAAATATGTGTTTCGTGACATAAACCTAGTCCAATTTAGGACCATCTCATTCAAAGTCGTCACACCTCCGACGTGCTGTTACCTAGTTTATCCACAACAGCTCCTTACATTCAAAGTTGTCGTGACTGTTGCTGTCGCTCCGACGTTGTCAAGCAATGTAACTTATTTACTGTATATCTAAGTTTCAACTTTTCTTATCAAGGACATTTTCTATCAGTGTTAGTATCATTTATATCGCACAGCCCTACTTTTTACATGTACGTTCAGT
The DNA here is from genome assembly GCA_943593645.1 of Bovichtus variegatus. Classification (NCBI taxonomy): domain Eukaryota; kingdom Metazoa; phylum Chordata; class Actinopteri; order Perciformes; family Bovichtidae; genus Bovichtus; species Bovichtus variegatus. The sequence goes on from CALSCE010009297.1 coordinate 4,331,906, forward strand.
TCATTTCAGTTCAGTATCCGATTCCGGGGAATCAAAGATTTTTCATGAAATCCCCTCTATCTGTCTGTATATGTGTGCGGTGGTAATGTTCCTTGCTTTGTTTTCTTTCTCTCCCTCCACGTCTCCTCCTCTACTTCCTCTGAACAGTAAAGCCAATGCAAAACTCTCAACAGTGATAAGATGAGAGCAAGCCACTGAGAGGCAAGCAGCGCTAATGGGAATTTTCAATAGATGGGTCCTGAAACCTATTGTCAGAGGGAGAGAGAAGATGAAAAAGGAGTGAAAGAGGGAGGATAAAGAAGAAAGATGGAAGGAGGGGAGCATAGATGGAGGCGGACAGGGAGACAAAGTGAGCTGTAGAGTTTTTGCCCTGAAGGAAGCCGGTTTCCAAAGAGGGAATGAGCAGCAGAGGAGGGAGCAAACGAGACTTTGAGAGAGCGCGCTGCTGGAGAGAGGAAAAGAGAGCGGAGGAGGAGGAGGAGGTGGGATAGGGACGGACTAAAGAGTTGAGAGGAGGTGAAAAGGGAGGACAGCAGTGAGGGTGGAAGAGGGAGTCATGGGTGGACACACACCCAGAAACACACACACGCACGCACACGTCACCCAGAGCGAAGGTGTTTTGCATAAATATGGTGCGAATAAGGAAAATGCTGGCGGCTTCATTTTAAACACAGCAGCTAATAATTAAAACAGTCAGACCTCACACTGTGGGCTACAGAGACAGCGCAGAGATTTTTATGCGTAAGCCGTAAATAAACTGTATTATCTCTCTGGGGGCTCTCTGAGGGCCTTGGGTGCTGACAATATATTCACAGCGCTGTGAGCTTGAGTTCACCCACTTGCTTCACCTACAATAATGGTTAGACAAATATGCAGGTTTAATGATGAGTATTCATATTTTCCGACTGACCAAAAAAAAAAAAATCCCTATCTTTCAATTAAAATGTGACAATTTTAATGGCAAATACAAGCTTAGATTTAAAATGATTCACGGTTTCTCCCAGTATGTTAATCTTGGCAGGACTGAAAAGCCTTCAGCAGCGGTAATTAGACCAGGGGACACTGAAAAGCCAGTGGAACCCTCACAGATGAAAGCTTTTAGGTGGGTTGGCAGCTCCTCAAGGCAGGGTGAGGCAGGTTTCAGCGCAGGTTTTACAGACTGACACCCCTGAAGCTGTGAGTAAAATCCTCCCACACCATTCTGGAACGATTCCTCTGCTTAACCGTCGGCGATAAAGAGATAATATTCATACAAACATACTCTGTGTTAAAAAGTAGCCTCCATCACATCAGCAGTTGGACCATGCGACCTGGCTAATGTCTGAGTGAAACATAAACAGCTTCAATATCGGGCTAACACTGCTCTCTATCAGAACAGCAGGAATACATTAAATATATCTGCACAAGAAAAGACTACACACCCATCTGCCTGCAATATTATGTGCCAGGAGATGCTATGATATACCTCATCTCCCAGCAAAACACACATTTCCACACCAGCCCAGCATGCATACACATCGTCTCATGACAGTATGTGGATAAATAATCCCATTAAATATGATTGAGGGTTTTTCCGACTCAAAGCATTTACACTCTCTCTCCATCTCTTTCTCTCACTCTGTGTCTCGCTCAGAATGAGGTATGCACAGGAAGTATCTTCCGACAGGCAATTTACAGGCCGGACACCCTCTCTCTCTCTCTCTCACACACACACACGCACACGCACACGCGCACACGCACACACACACACCCGAAGGCACTCTTAGATAGGTCACAATAACTCTCGCTAGGTTGAACTTGGCACCTAAGCATTTGGAGCAGAATCCCTGGAGTCCTTTGTGTGTGCTCGTGGTGACAGACGAAACAAGTCATTTTAAATCCAATAAGATGTGAAGCACGTGTGGCCTCCTGGTGGCAGGCTAAGGCACGGTACAGAAGGTTTGAATCCAGCTTGCAGGCTTTGTTGCCTCTCGCGCACCAACTCTTCATATCGCTCTCTCTCTCTCTTGCTCTCTCTCTATTATTTCCTGTCACTCTCCATTTCATTATTATATCCGGAAGACATAAAGACGCCGCAGGAGCTAAACTTTTTAAAGGAAAGCAAAACTTCCATGTGAAAGGTGTTGCCGAGTTAAGTGAGTGAACTAAAACCGATGCATCTCCTGCCAGTCAGTCAATCCGTCAGTCGTTCTGTTTTTGGCACTGTTTACCTTTGTTCCTCATTATAAAGAGACAATGAGCACACTCCAGAAAAGGCTATAGGGTAATTATCAAAGCTTATTCAAGCACAGAGTCAAGCCCGAGCCCTGCAAACCTGAGAGATCTATTGGAATTCAATACATCAGGTCAAACACATATTCTTGCCAGTCGCCCTCACAATCGAGCACCATCTCGACATCTTTGCAGCCAGTGTAGCACTCTCTAAACAGAACTCGCTAATTGGCTTGTGTACATGTTTATTTCGTTCTCCATCATTTCGGATAGCGTGGCAGTGCTATTCATTCTTTGTTGCCATGGTAAGTTGGAGATAATTTGGCATTTGGTTCCACTTACAGGACACACTTGTTCTGGTCCAAATTTAGAGGTTTCGGTCTCTCTGGCAGGTTGCCTCCTATATGGAGAACAGTTGTGTTATTATACTTAATTGCTGTGGTATTTGGTCTAAAGTGGGTTTGGGTTTACAAAATGTATGTTGTTTTCAGTTTTCTTGCCTTAGTGGTTAACTGGTTGTGAAGACATTCGAAGATGCATTCACCAAGAAGCACAGGCAACTACAAGAAGACGGCAGATCTCAGACCAAAGTGTCAAACAACCAACAAACATCTACAGTAAAAGGTAGAAATTAGACCCTATCCTACATATTGGCTTTTAATCAGACACAGACACATTATAGTTGAACACTGTTTGTCATTAAACAGTGGGCTAATTCAGGAAAACATTTCCAGCAAAGGCACACAGTTGGTACAAATCCCTAAATCTAAAATTTAGCTTTTTTAAAAACACAAGTTCCAAATTAATTACATGCGCCGCATGTCATTGCAACACTAACGTTTGCTGCAGGCAACACACTCAAGACTGCTGCAACAGATGTGGACTGTGGTGCAACTGAAAACTGTAAATGTAGACAATCTGGAGCTTGTGGCACATCGATGCCATTTATTTTCTGCATTTTGGGCTGATATGAGAGATGGCCTGCAGTGTTGGCCTTTTGTTTCCTATTACTCTGGTTCTGGTCCTGAATTCTTAATTTTGAGGGAAACATGAACTATTTCATGTCGATGTATTTTTCACAACACAACTACGCTGAAATAAAAAAAACAGACAAATGTAACGCAACATAAAAAATGTTCAGAATTGAGACGATGAATGGCTCTTTATTCCTAAAGTAATCAGTAACACCTGGCCATAGGTGCATCATTTATTCATTTACACTTTCATGCATGTCCCTCTCCATTAGCTTCCTCGGTCTTTGATCTTAGCAGGATCAAAAAGAAATCACTCTTTGCATCAAATGAACCCCTCATAGAGCTGATCATATCTTTGGTCTTTGCTTTCATTTTATCACTGACTGTATTCCCTCTACAAATTTCTTCTTTCGACATCTATTTGTGACACATTCTTCACAGTAACAGCCACAATTTGTCAGAAGTCATCTGTCGGTGATACGACTGCTAATTTATGATGAACTTTCATTAAACCTGCAGTATAAAAGCTTAATGACCGCAGTTCAGTTGTGTGTGAGTGAGTGTGAGTGAGTGTGAGCTGCTAACTGTATCTGTTGTCCTTGTAGAGACGTTAAACAGTCAAAAGTGTTCCTTTTTGCACAAGTGAGAATAATCTCAGTTTTAATGGAATTAAACATAGCTAATGTCTTCTTTTTAGTCATTCAGCTCATTTTAACTTGCACTATTTAATCAAAGGTGCCAGTATTCCTGGAGGCGCCTGCGACTGGTTTAAAGCTAGGTAAGGCAACAGAGCTCTGAAGTCATCGCTGCTGCTCAAACACAAGCTCATCTCTGTAACTTCGACTCTCTCTGGCCTCCCACACTATTCTTGTGTGTGTGTGTGTGTGTGTGTGTGTGTGTGTGTGTGTGTGTGTGT
>CALSCE010009297.1:4336016-4346353 GCA_943593645.1 Bovichtus variegatus
TGTGTGTGTGTGTGTGTGTGTGTGTGTGTGTGTGTGTGTGTGTGTGTTTTCATGGCTGTGTGTCTCCTAAATTGTTAAAACCTTCCCTTGTGTAATGCATCTCTGTAATGTCCGTATCTGGCATCTACTGTGGGATATATTTATTTCATGTTTTCTGGGGGCAGTCTCAGCCATAACATGGCATAACCTCAATTATATAAAAGCATAGTGTGTTTCAGAGACATACTGCCTTCTACAATAGATTACATAAGGCATAAACTAAGGCAATAACTAGAACTACATAAAATCAATTTCGAAATGTTGTTCTCGATACAAGTGTTGTTGGTCTCTTTATCATAAACTCTACAAATTGTTTTTGCTTCAATCAAAGGACAAGCGAACGCAAAAAGTCGATGTTTCTCTTAAAACAAATTCTACATATTAATTTATCTTATATTTTTGTTTATGGGTTAGTAAGCTATTGTATGCATAATGAATAATACATTTCAACAGACTGTTCGTTATTCTTTCTGAGCCGTCATTGACTCCAACTGAATTACCCCTAATACACCAGAAATTAACATACCATATGTATCTGGATATCCTTTTTGGATTGGATAAAATAGTATATTAATGCAAGAATTGAATACATGCAACATTAGCATTTATTTGGAGTCGTGTGTCTGGCCACCTGGCAAATGTAGGTCTCATATTCGCTCTGTTTTTGGTGTCTACCAAACCCCTTAGGGTAATGTCTGGCTCTTTAGTTGCTAAATGCTCCACTGTGTTCACCAGCTAATCATCTGTCTGCTGTTTGGTGCTGAGCAGGTAGCGTACAGCGGGTTTATAGAGCTTTTTGTCTGAAAACAGGAGCCTGCTACAGCAGAAAATGAATTGGAACTGTAAAGTTGCGGAACAGCTAAACAATAAACTGAAACTCACTATAAAGCTCTGTAAAGCCAAGAGGAGAGAGGTGATAAAGCCCTTTCACGTTCTTTTCACATTGTCATTTGACACGTACAAATATTGATTATAGCTGCTTTAAGGCAAAAAAAATTACCCAGCAAGTTGAAAGATTTCATGACTATCTCAAGTAGCAGCAGAAGTTAGCAAGTCCTCCCTCACAAAAAGTGATTTCAAATGAACGACGCCTGACCGTAGCGTTGCTCTCCTTAACCCGGGACGTGCCATGTCTGCCGCACCTAACTCATTTGCATATTGAGATCCGATCACAATCCCGGCACGAGTATGCTTAGCACCACCAGGTGTAAATGTAAAGGCCCATATATTGAATGTCATCCAGATACAGATCACATGTTAATACCAGGTATAAATTGCCTTTATGCCATTTAGTGAAGCAGCCTGTTGCCCTTTTGCAGATAGGATGTCTTGCTTACGTTTTCAATTTCTATTATACAGTATATAATGTACAGCATAGAGAAAGAGATAAGATCAGAGAAATAAGAAAGGATCAAATGCATGACATATTATGAACTCATATTATGTGCCTCATCAAGTAAATGCTTTTCTTGTAATCTGGGACGGTGCAAGTGTTATCTACAAAAACGTTGTTTCTGCCTTGACAGAAACTTTCAACCTTCAGATGATTCTAAGTTGAAATGTAAAGAACAGGTTCAGATTGGCGTTGACTGACTTCATACTACGTACTATCTGTTTGCCTGTTTCCATCCAGATGAGCTTTTTTCCACTGGTGTTTGTTAAGGGTGAGAAAATGTGCCGTAATCCTCAGTAAATCATCCGGGAATCTCTGTAAAGCTCTTCAGGACACAGTTATGAAATCATTGTTTTGGGGGCGGGTTGAACTCTAAATCTGGCTACAAGTGCGGTGTTTCCCACACAGGCTTGAATAGGGTTGGATGCCTGGGCACATTAATGCCCAGGTATATTTTGAGACCCATATATATATATATATATATATATATATATAGCAGGCACTCCTGCCTTTTTTTTGGGTTTCTTTTACTTGTATGAGAAGATTTTTTAAGCCACAGACTACCTTCACATATACTTATATATTGCGTATATATTTACTTCATTGTTGGGCTCTGTATACTGCATGTTTTTCTACTTGTTTTTTGACGTAGGCCATGACTATGAAGATGACAAGACACTTTCCTATCTCGCTAAACAATAAAGCAGAGTCTGTTCTGGTTTAATTAATCTGACTGATCAGTGCACTTAACCATTTAAGATATGTTTTTAATTATTTCTTTTATTTCAAAACGGCCACGAAAAGGCCACAAGCAAGTCAAGGGCAGCATGGACATCTTCCATTTGTGACTATCGTATATTGATTTGGATGGGTACCAATTCCAATATTGAATCATTAATAAAAGTAAATGTTAACAGCATGCCAAAGTCGACCAGCATTGATATGCTTAGTAACAGTCCTGGTTTCATACTGCTGAATTATTTACATTTTGCAGTCAAACATTAATGCTGAATGTCATGACTGTAGGCATGAAAACAAAGCTGAGGACGGTCTTTGAAATGGATGTAAATCATCAATCCCTTAATTTTCAATAGACGTAAACTACAGTACGAGGTTATGAAGATGATGTAAAATAATGAATTTACAGATGAACAGAATCAGAAATCTTTCAGGTAGGCACATTAGATAAGAAGGTCAAATAGCTTCAGGACAGCAGACCTGCTGCTTAGATACATGAAGCACAGAGAGCCATCTCTTCCCCTTGACACCTGCTGTTCTGCCACAGGGCACTGACCCAGTGCCTTGAACACTGCTCACCACTACATGCACTCACTCACTGGTAAACCAAACAAACCGCCACCAGGGAAAAATGTGTAGTTTTATCCCATAGAGTCATGCTACTGGTGTTTTTACATTTGACAGTATGGAACAAAGTGCCAGTATGTACAGTTCAGAAAGAAAGGAGGGAAGTTTTCAGTCACTCATCAAGATCAACATTAAGCTACGCTAATCCATATTTCCATATTAGCAATGAAAGAAAAAAAGGAGTATGTAATGTAAAAGGACAAACCGACAGTTTATCACACAATTCTGCATTTCCCCTCAGCCCTACGAAGCGTTTTAGCATCTTTTAGCTCATTGTTTTTGGTTTTAAGAACCTGCTCAGCACCAAACAGCAGGCAGACAAAGTTAGCGACTAACTAGTGAACATATTGGAGTTCTTGGCATCAAAAGAGCCACATAGTTCCCCTGGTGAAGACCAAAACAGAGCTAAAAGGAAAGTGAATATAGGACTTACATTAACGTAGCTACCAGAAACCAAATAAGTGCTAATGTTGCGTCCGTGTGTGTAATAGGTGACTGTTAGCAAACATATTCACCTTATCAATTTTGATATGTGTTGTGTATTTAGCTTATTGCACTGCCCAGTGCAGATTTAAGATTCAGAAGGCAGCCAAAGCAACACCACACAAGGGGTTTCCACTTTAAGACACCTTTTTAATATTCTGATATTGGCATCAGCAACCTGATTGCACAGTCAAATCAGCCATACTAATACAAGAAGACAAAAAACTGCTTAAAACACAAGAATAATCTTACGGAAATGATTCTTCTTGATTTCAATTAAGAACCCCACGCACGAGGGTCTCCAAGTGTGTTAACAACCGACACCTGCTGTGCTAAATGCGTTTGCACTACTAACATATCTTTTAACATCTTATGTGCTGTGAAGAACTTAAGAGAAGCTCCGTCAGCTGAGCTTCACACAGGTGCGGAAGAGGATTTTAACCAGCCACGTTCTCCTCTGAGGCGAAAGCAGGGCCTCTTGTTATAATGAATGATGCCTGTAGCAGATTTCAGGAAATTAAAAAATCCTGCCATTCAGGCTCCGAGATGATACTGATGTCTGCAGATTTCTCATTTTTAAATTTTGTTTGGCAATTTAGCGATCTGTAAGATGCCGATTGGGTTTTTTCCTCCCAACCCCTTCTTGGTTTATTGTGTTTCAAATGGAGAGTTATATAAGCAGTGCTCCTCTCGTGCTCTCGGATGGGTGAATAAGAGGAGATCAAAAGGGAGGCGATAGTCTGCTGCTTTCTCCTCTTCTTTATTCTCTCCACATTCTGCCAATGTGCAGTTCCCTCTAACTGCATGACTTGCCCTGGATTCTCTCTTTCTCTCTCCCTCTCTAGGACATTACACTTTAATCTCATGTTCTCTCTCTTTTTCTCTCTTGCCCCCCTTTTGGTCTCTTAGCCTCTTTCTCTTGTTCATCACTCCATCCATCCATCCATCCATCCATCTCTGCCTTTCTTCTTTAATCCCATGTTCTGTACTGCTTTGGCCCCGAGAATCTCATTCTAATCTGCTGTCTCAATATGGCCCCGTATGACTGCTAATCCCGTGCTTATATATTCGTGTGTGAGTGCGTGTTTGTGTGTGCAGATGTACAGTATGTTTGTGTTTACATCCTGCGAGAGATGTTGGGCAGTTCTGCAGAAATGAGTTGCACGAGCATCAAACCACGAAGGCAGATACTGTCATGTCAGAAGGGCCACTGAGAGATTGTTTTTTTTCAATTCTGACACGCGTACAAAAGAAGAGCACAAGCAATTATACTGTACACATATGAAAACACCGCTGCTCACATGAGAGAGCAGGACAGAGCGGTGGCAGAGATGAGAGGAAACATGCGAGTGGGAATTCTATCTCTTTACAAAGTATAATCTCTCACTTTAATCTCCCTCCCTGCCTGTAACTCTCTGAAGCCCTGCTGTTTAAATCTCTTGACTATTTTTTTCTCCCCCTTTTGGTCCAGCAGGTAGCTGCACAAATGATGACACATTCATATAAACAAGCGCACGTTTTTTTCAACAATCGTAAAAAAAAAAAAAAAAAAAAAAAAAAAAAAAAAAAAAAAAAAAAAAAGCCTGTAGCATCACCACCATGAGCAAAAGAAATAATAAAAAAAAATAACAAAAAAAGAAGCCCGACAGCCTAACCTGCATGAACCGTGTTCACCCTTTCCCCTACGAATGCACAGTCATCAGCCCGACACAGATCATACCTTTGTTATCCATGTTCTGTCTCTCTGCTGCTCGCTCCCCCCTCAAGGCATCCCTTTCAAATCATCCTCTCAATTCAATAGATATTTTTACGCGGGTCCGTTAAGTCCCAGTCAGCGAAGGGCTCCGCGGAGGGACGGGGGAGGATGCTCGGTCTGCCCGCAACCGAAGCTCCGCGATGTGCACTAGTTATCTCCCACCCTGTTGTTTCACTCTACCGTGGGTTAATGTGGTTGGAGCGCGCGCGCTGCGTGTGTGTGTGTCTGTGTGTGTGTGTCTGTGTGTGTGTAAGAGAGAGAGAGAGAGGGGGGATAGAGAGACTAACCTCGGATAAAGTCCCGTTTTCTCTCTCCAGCGTCTTTTTTTCGCTCCCGGTCCTCGCTGTCAGTCCCCCTCTAACCTAAAGCCAACTTCGCCGCTTCAACTCCACACCGGCTTGTCATAACGTTAACGCTTCATACTCCTTTTTCCTCTCTCTCCTCAAAAGGGCTCCGTGTCTCTTCCCTGAGCGCAGAACAGCGACAATAGGTGCGACTAATCTCTATTTTCACCTCGATTTATCCCGCGAGTCTCCAGGGCACCTCGGTCTTTTAAAATCAGCCAACTGTGTTTAGTAGCGGCGTGACAGGTGTCGCCTCCAGCGCACGTTCAATAATCCTCCTCCTCTTCTTCTTCTTCTTCTTCGTCTCTCGCCGAGCCTGCGCGCGGTGTTGTTGTGTGTCGACGTGCACGTGGGTGTGTGCGGTGGGGGTACTCTTTACAGTGGCTCTCTGAGCTCCGTTACAGGGGTTCAGCAGGTCGCCACGGTCCAGCAATTACCGACAACTCGGACTGAAAAGTGTACACACGCGCACACACACACACACACGCACACACACACACATGCATTGACTGTAGCTGGGGCCGCCTACATTAGGCCAGTTGGGGGGCCCTTTAGATGGAACATGTGTGCATTTCAGTTCTTGAGGGAGGAGGCAGGTTTCTCACACTTGGCAGTAAAGTAGAAAAGAAGCTCTATATGTCAGAGTCACTTTGCCTTTTAATCAAAACATACAGGCACTGGCATGAGGCTGTCTGCTATCAGGAGTTAGTATGTTCTCAGCTAATGACTAGACACTGGTTCAACTGATACTGGTTTACATTCAGACTTTGTGACCAATGCTTTTGTATTTGCCTAAGAGGCACACCTCACAATTAATTTGCATTTGTTACTTTTAGGCAGTTCTCTCACGAAAGATGTTACCACTGCTTAGCCATGTGCTGCATGCGTCGCATTATTAAATGTAGCTTTCACTGGCAGAACACAGTGCAACAAAACACACCTTTACTCCAAACAAACACACACCCGTACACAGATGTATGTGCACAGCTCATCCGCACACAGAGCATCGGCAGTGGGCTCGCGCGGGCCCCTTGGGGCCCCCGTTACGGGTGCAGCTGCGCCACCAGCACCCTCTGGCGCTCTTCCAGGGATAGCTTCCCAGGAATTAGTCTGATTCAATTTAAGTGAATCACAAAGTCAGACTCAGTCACAATCTGAATGCGACAATATTAGAGTAGAAGCTAGAGCTTGGCCTGTACTGAATGTTTGAATTAGGTACTGATGTCAGTATTAAAACGTTGAAACAATCGGAGGAAATATTAATATTTTGGCCGATATTCACTTTTATACATAAACGGAGAACACCCTTTTTCTGAGAATTGTGACCGGGATATTATACAGTTTTACAAACCTGCTGCTCTCTATAATGACATCACTGTTTCTAAATACATTATACAGTATACATCCACCAACACTACGTCTGCAAAATATAAACATTTTTCGAAAGTTTTTTATGTTAACTTGCACGATAAACACTTTGCGAAAGACTGCGATATTGCACAGATTTTTGAGTTAGTTGAAAGAGAGTAGTCTGTAGAAAACCCAATTTTTTTGGGGTTCAGTACTAGGTCCAATTTGTCCAGTAGAATAATATTGGAAATTATTTCTTTATATTTTTTTAATTCAGTATGCAAAGAAATTCAACAAGCGATTTGTTGTATTTTAGCAGTATGACTGAGGACATTTGAATAACTATGATAATTATTTATCGCAAGTAATATCGTTATCGAGATATTTAACATTGTCACATCTTTTCCTCATATGGTGCAGCCCTTGCTAGTACAATATATCTGCGATAACCTAATATTGTCTGACATATTGGTCAGTCTGCACTTTGCTGTTTATAGACCATTTTACATTTTAATGTAAAACTGATGGTGGACACAATAACATGAACACCTTAACTTTACCATGCAAATCCAATCCAGTGTTTCTTGTGTATAATCAGTATTTCTTAGGACTGTATCTGGGAAGGGTTCATTCATCTCTACAGTGCTATTATATATATATATATATATATATATATATGTGCTTTGGCTGTTGTACTGCATCACATATTATAATATTTATAATATACTTTATTTTTCCCATCATACAAAAACTGACATTGATGGTAATTGCACGCTGTTTTAATGGGGGATCATTTACCTTTCTTTTTTCTTTTAATGAAAAATAGCGTTCATATTCCTACAGGAATTATGAGTGTGTCGGCGCTAAATTACTGTAATTCATGGTCTAGTTATCCTCTCATGGTATCAGTTTAATAGCCCTGTGCAGGCAATTATTGTCTAAGTAAAAGTGGGTTCAAACATGTTACATAATCGATCTCTTCAAATTGAAATGGAAACCATTCATATGCCCACACCTGAAAAGGAAAACAATGAATAGTCTAATGCTGCAGATGAGAGTTAGAAAAACAGTTTGTTGTATGGACAGAACTTTACAATAAAATATTATTCGGACTCAGAGGAGTTATTGATTTGATTTGATGTTGATGAGACTGTTCATGATTTGACTCTGTGTTCATGTCCTACTTTTTTTAATATACTTAATAGGTATGTTGCAACAAACAGGGCTGGCCAATAGATACATTAATATTTAATTATCTATATTAAAATCAAGCTCAGTTTGCGTGGATAATTACACTTATTGCTAAATCAGTCAGACCACAGAAAGCGATATAAAGCCTTTCTTACCAAACTATCCTCATGCATGTTGGTCATATCGATTGATCATATTCTGAATGCTTTAATGTTCTTGAAAATGAAAGCACATAAATCCTTTTTACAATATTGCCTATTATGTAGTAAAAAGTTTAGAAGGAGCGCTAACCTGTTGAACATCTGGATGTCTGGTCAGCTGAGCCTGCAGGTTTAGTGATGAAGTTTAAAGCAACTTACTTACAGGCTGATGTCACCTGCCACCGTGTTGCATTGTGCTACTTACTGTAATGCATTTATATTAGGGTTTACTAAATGTCTGAACAATTCAATCAAACCATTATGGACCATTTTTTATTATTTTTTTTTTAGAAAAGCCCACTTTGTTTCCAAGTGGATGGGCGGGGCTTTGTGTAAATATGCACACAAGGGCTCCACTTATTGACACCACAGGGCTGCAGAATCACAGTGGTTTATCTTAGAAACGCCAAATAACAAATTGGCTGCTTGTGTTGTGTCTAGGATTATAGAAAGAGATGAGGTCAGTATTGTCAAACATTTTAAAAATAATTCCTATTGGTCAAGCTAATAGACAGCCTCTGATATTGTTTTAATCAAATACGCCTTAAAGATTAATTATCAAAACAAAGATGCTATTCACTGACTGTTTAATACTATTTATTAAACAGTCCTCTGTTAAATAAAACGGCAAACTAAAAACTGTATTTACATCCAGCTTGAGTACAACTTTAAGAAGTCTTAGGAACTTGTGGCTGTGACTTGTGGTCACATTTTGAATGAACTAATTAACCATTGAGGCTATGAACTGAAAAATGGCAAATCAGAAAAAGCCCCAATTTATGTCATTAAATGACTTGTCTGGTCTCACCAACAGCTTAAAACTAAACAAATGATTCTTTTTCTTAATTGATTATTATCAAATAATCATTTTAGCATTACTAAATATAAAGGAAAACAAAATACCTTCAGTTGTCAATCAAATGTCCAATGCTGTTTCAAATAATATAATTCATTCATTGGGATTTGACTGGTTGTTTGGTGCCAAACAATACATCACTGCTCACGCGCATGAAGTTGAACTCTGGACATCTCTTGTGTTTCTGAGCTGTTTGAGATCTCCGCCTTGTTTTCACTCTTGTCACAGCATTGTTAGAAGTACGCTGCTTTGTGTCGCATGCTAGGTGTGAACGCATGTTAAGAAGGTAATGAACGACATTATAGGTTCATCATATGTCAATTAAAAATCTACTTCCACACCAGCTCAGCTCAAACAAACACACACTTTGCTGGAGGTGGCTTTGCTCCGCCTCACATGTAGATTCCTTAAGAGCATCATCACAAAGTCGGATACGACGAGATGTTTGATTTGTTAAGATTAAACCGTTTCTCTGTGTTCACCGCATTGTCTTGGTACATCAAAGTCACAGCCTTGAGGTGAAACACAGGTCTTCTATATCGTGGTGGGTATGAAGAAAGGGATCTTTACAGTCACACTCTGGAGCTACATTGGCAAAGGAAAGCCAGCAAAGCACAAATGTAACAAGAAGAACTGCAAAAATGTAAAAATCGAGACACTTTATATTTTTCAAATCATCCTTTTAGCCTTACAGTAATTATGCATCCTTATGTTAATCTAGTTTGGACAACCATTAGTCTTTAACGGATCGATGAATACAGTGTTTAGATGGTTTGTTATCTTTGTTATTTTTATATTCTTGTAGGTTCAGTTTCTTCTTTTAACTTTTACCTTCCTGTGCTGAAAAGTGATGTTTTATTTCATCCCAAGGATCAATCTATCTGTCCCATAATCTCATTTAATCTCATTTAATCTCGGAGGTAGGTGTATCACCTCTTCTGCTTCCACTCTGCACCGTATAAGTATCTTTGTCCTTTTTTTCCCTTCAGGATGCAAGCAAATTGATTGGCATTCTCTACTCGACCGACTAAATGATGGCCAGAAATTAAATGCCTGAAAGAGGTATAATGGTGGTTAGGACGAGTGGGTAGAGGAGCGAGAGGGAGAGGGATGGAGAGTGAAGCGGGAGAGGGAGGAATACACAAACAGGTTGCACTGGGGCCTGGGGAATAAGGGGGAAGAGGGCACGGAGGAAGAAAAATAAGATGGAGGGCCACAGAAAGCAAAGACGGAAGACTGGTTTAACACCGAGCTTCACGCAAAGGAGATTTTAGCCTGTTGTCATAATCATCATCATTGCTCTTGATTCACTCACACACACACACACACACACACACACACACACACACACACACACACA
>CALSCE010009297.1:4346363-4374713 GCA_943593645.1 Bovichtus variegatus
ACACACACACACACACACACACACACACACACACACACACACACACAAACAGGTAGTTAAACCGCAAATGAGTGCTTTTGTCCTCTCTTTGGTCTCACCAACCAACTTCCCCCCCTTGTCTGGACAGTTTTTAGGCATTTAGCTCTTGTCCTTCACTGATGCATCAATCTATCCAGCCCTCCATCCTCCCCTCTCCCTCTCGTTCCCCCGTTCTCCCCCTCGCTGTGATTGCTTACCTCCCAAGAAAGAAGAAGTACACTCCATCTTGTTGTTTTATGTTCCCAGCAAATTTAGTCCTGCGTCTCCCTCCTCCACCCTCAACTCTCTTTCACTTTGTCTCTGTCTCTCTCACTCACTCTTCGTCACCCCTCCCTCCCTCTCTCTGTCTCTCTGTCTCTCTCTCCCCCTCCCTCCATCCCCTGACACCTCACACTCTCCTCCTCCACTCCCTCCCTGTCAACTTACTCTCCCTCTTCCTCCCCTCTCTCTCCCACTCTGTATGTAGTTGTATAACTTATCACCCTGATCCCTTCCCCACTCCAGTAATTGGTGTGTGTCTGCAGAAGATGCTAGCACGCTTTATTTAGCTGCTCAGTATTAACTATTCCAATTAGTCATTTAATACCAATAAGAACAATAAACTGTTAGCCTCCATGTATTCGGCACCACGGGACAAGGGAGTTTGTGTGTGTGTGTTTGTTTTTGCCCTTGCAACAACTGCGGCCAGTGCGTGCACACACACTTTAAACAATCTCTCTCTCACACACACACACACACACACAATCCACACGCGACAGGGTAGAGGGTGCATGTTGGTTTTAACAGATGGTGAAACACTTTCCCTCGAGTATCGACATTACTCTCTCTCCCTCTTCTTCTCTCTCTCTCTCTATAATTAACTAGGTTTCAGTAACAAACCTTTGGGCTTTGCCGTCACCATGGTTACCCCAACTCTGAAACGCGACTGTCTGCATGTGTACTTGTGACTGCTGGCAAATACGGTGTATGTGTGTGCACGTGTTGTAGTGTTCACACCCCTCTGTGTGTGTGTGTGCTTGTATGTTTCTGCGTATGTGTGTGTGTGTGTGCGTCTGCGTCCACGTCTTTGCAACTGCATGATTGTGCATACACATGAGTATTTTGGTTGCTTTGATGCTTTTGTTTCCCCACAGGGCTCACAGGCTGGTTTTGTCTCAAGCGCCTATGTACCTACACAGAGAACAGCGGTATTACAAGGGATCATTGATAATTCATCACAGGTCTATTGTACCTTACGTAATACAATCTTAATAATTATATAATCCCATGAATAAAGATTACAAGTCAGATGAATTTGAAATGGGAAGATAATATAAAAAGATGTATTCTGTACTTGTACGAGTGAAGGGAAAAGTTGAACTTGAATTTGAACTTGGCCCATCTTCTCTGAAAAATAAAATGAGGGGATTATGTCTTCTGAAATCCCTGGGCAGCCAACCATGTCGACGATTATGAACTCTAAAAACGTATACAATGTTTCTCATAGCTACTATAGCAAATGCTTATTGTAACACCACAAGAATGGTAAGCGGTCAACCTTTCATTAGTGTTTCTCAGATGCTGCAGTGAAGTGAAGGCAGAGAAGAGTTTTAGAGTTGTTGAAGGTTCAATATACTTCGAACTACGTGTTGTCTGACCTCGTACACAGGCAAGAGCTCGGTGTCTGCTGCATGTCTTGGTTCTTTACTGTATGTTGTAAAACAGTGCACATTTTCAGACACACTTGTCCTCAAAGGCATCCACGGTGTCGCGTTAAAAGTGACTAAAAGTAAAGTTGAAAAAAAAAATAGTTTGACGCAATCAATCAAATGCATTTATTCACACATTCCAGATATAATACTTTGTAAAGTGAACTTTTTTATCTACAATATGTATTTCTAGTTATCTTCCTTCCTCATACTCTTATAAACCGCGGTGCAGTGTTTTGTTATCTGACAAAAAGTCACGGATCCATTACTCAAACTGAACTTCCTGGATTGTATTTCACCGTCTCACCGGTACCCGCAGCATCACCTTCTATGCATACTGCTCTGCTAGCAGTGTTTTGAGTTTCTGGGTCCATTTTGTTAACATTTGGTCCTATATTGTCCTTATTTTTGATGAAAGCTGTCCAAACACAGACAGTGTCACCTCTCACTGTGACATTTCCTGCAGCAACAATGGAGCAGAAAGAAGATTTCTGCAATATAAAACATCAGTTACCGCCAGGCGTAGGTGTCAGTGCCTCAGATGGAAAGAGAGGGACTTCTTTTTACACACCATTTTAAAACAACCGTTCATCAGTTTTACTGGGAGAAATCCATTGCAGTGGAGGCAGAGATACAGATTTCTACACTGGTGGCAGAAAGCAATACAGCCGTAAAACATGTTGTGTTTTGAGTGGAGGAATTTCACTTCCACTGTGTGATTGTGCTCTTGGGGCTTTATTGCGAAGACATTATGGGAAATGTTGGACATCAACTGACACAGATGTAGACGAGGCACGGAGCAGGAAAGCGGGTGAAAAAATACATTTCCACAAGATAAGTCCTGAAATGCATTTAACATCATAAACGGGCACATAACAGTAAAAGCATTCATTGGCATGTTTTTCATTTAAAGTGCACTGAAGGAACCCCTTAGTGCTGTTTTCCTGGAAAAGGATTTATCCACCTGGTCAAACTGTGACAACCTTTTAGTCTCTTCACTGAGTGCGAGGCAACCGCTGGTCTTATATGACCGCTGTCATCTGCTCAAAAAATTTCCATGAGAAAGTTAAACCGCTGAATACAGTGTTGGAGGTTATATTGCCACGGTGGTGACATGTTTAGGCGAAAGGCTAGCCGACCACTCGCAGCATGCATCTGGAGTCGGCTGCACCAACTCTTCATAGGTTCAAATTTAACCTACTTATAGCGTAAGTCTTTACTAAGTGGAGAGTTACACGTCACTCAATTAAAATAGGTTGCAACACAAAAACTAGTTCTTATTTAAAGGATTTCCCCCCCAAAAAAGATTTATCTATGTATTTGTAATCGCAAACCGCAACTGACAATCCTACTCGTTCTGCCTTTTAAAATGAGTTGTTACTAAATCTTTGCAGCGAGTAACTGCCAGTGTAACTGTTACGTAGCTAACTGAACCAGCTGACGAGCTAACGTTGGCTTACATATGACCTGTTTAGATGTCTGACCTGACATTTGATTAAAGTGCTGTTTAATAACGATTTTAAGATACATTTTACAAAAATAACCCCAAAAAAAAAACCAAATGCAATGCTAACATCATTACACTTGATGACCAGATAGCAGCGTGAGGTTAGCATAGTCGCGCTCACTATAAACTGAATGAAACACACATATTTCCGCCATCTATGCTCATATAAATGAAACAAAGTAATACATACATTTATTTGATCATAACTGATTTGATTAAGTTATGTTTATGTTGTTCATTCATTCATATTGCAGCTTTTTGATGCTACTGTGACTTTTGATTGGACAGATCATTTTCCCAGCGACTGATTTACACATTACTAAAGTCTTATTTTTTAAGCTTTAATGCTGCAAACCAATTTACTAAATCGGTAGTTACTAAGAACTGAGTCGGGATTTTCCAGATTCAAAGCGACAGTAGTGATTGAATTACAAGTAGCTGGTGCACGCCGGTCCTGGAGTCACCACTGTGTTAACTGTGTTAACTGTGTGCTCCAGTGCTCCACGACGGGGCTGCAGCGTCTCTCCTTCAGGCAGATTTGCCAACTTTTAAATAACAAACCTTTCACCACTCAGATGGCCTTGGGCGTGTTAGTCAACATGGACCCGTATTAACAAGACCCAGTGTGCGATATCACTCTTATGTACAGCCTGCAGTTGAACAACAGAGAATGAATGGGAGACTTAATGGAGACATTTTATTTGTCTGGGCTTTTACATCCGAATGAGCTTTATTTCAGTTCACCATAAGATCTATCAGCTCTTAAACAAGCTGTGCACCTGAAATCGGCTCACTCTGTCACATTAAATGACTTCCTCTTTTTCAGCTCATGCTGTATGGAGCTGCACATTTTCAAATTAGAGAGTAGAGATATTCACTTTGGGAGATGTTAGTGAGACATATACAGAGAAGTGTGTTTAAAGGCTGAAATTAAGTGGGATTTACCATTAATGAGGCAGTGGGGGATGGTGAAAATGTTGAAGAGTAGAGAGGATTCTTGAGAGGGGAAGACAGCTTTGGGATTTAGTCTCTCTTCTTCCCTCTTTAAACTTGCCTGATACACTATCTGAGTGCGTACCCAATTGGCACAATGCCTACTGGCAAAGAGTAACTAAAATGAGAAGCGTCCCCTGTGTGTTCTGGGCTAACTTTGTAACTGTCCCTCGCAGAGAGATTATGTGCTTATCAGATTTTCATAACATGGTCACAGCACCCAAAATTTGATCCACAAGCAGGGAAAGAATTGGAAAACATGATTTTTATGAGTTTATGTTCAGGTTTGAGTTTCCTGGAAGCGCTGCACATCTCCTCGGGCTAGCACTCCTGACTCCGCATGTTTATAGATATGCGGGTGTGAAAAACACTCGGATATCGCACGTCAGGAGCCGCCGCCGGCCTTATCACCCAGTAATTCATACTCTTTACACATGTGCAGTGACTTGATTCAAGTGGGAAAGGTGATGATTTGGGACGTAGTGTCCCGCCATGGCTACTAGCATTAAATTGTGACTTTCCTTTTTGGAAAAAGAGCTCATTATATTGTTATTGTCTTTAAGCTACAATCATCTCCTTGTTCTCCTGGTAGAAAGTCGCTGTATGATTGACTTGAAAACAAATTTAACCATCTTGCCTGCCTGTTTATTTTCACAGAGTTGTTTATTTTCCTTTGGACTGTAGCCTCAGCATGAGTTTATTCATTAGCTTTGCACACAGTGAAGCTACTCATTCTGATTGTGCAATTCTTCTCAGTCCCCATCGACGGGACTCAGAGCCTGCTGGTTCTCATTCTACCATCTAATCAGGGACTGAGTTACACCTGCAATGCCAGGTGAATGCAATTAATTGCTGGTTGGCAAACCCAGCAGCACTGTGAGCCCCGAGGACTTGGGCTGAGAACCACTCTCGTTGAGGGATTCTGACAACAAACAAAATATGTTCCGAAGGACAAATGTGGAGACATTTTCCCTCCAGCAAGTAAATATAAGCAAAAGTTATTTTAGTTCACAAAATGTCAACCAATTAGACTTGGTTAAGTCTTTGTAGATCAGAGTTTCGGAACATCACACCCACACAACAGTGCAAAAAGGAAAGGTTCTGAGTTGTTAATAAATACAGCAATGACGTGTTGTTGATTTTTTTTTTTTCTTTTTTTTTTAACCCTCTTATGAAAGAAAAAGGTAGCACAGAGTCCAGTCTCTGTCCACAAAAGACTGTTTTTACATTGAGAACATCAATGTTCACACATCGATCAAAACAACACATCACCTTGAGTTCAGCCGTGGTCAGTCCGGCATTTTGGCGATTAAGCTGTTGATTATTTATTTAATTAAAACATTTCTTTTTTTCTTAAATGCTCATTACAAGTTCTGAGAGCCCAAGGTGATGTTTTCATATGTGCTGGCCAACAGATTTTCCATTTACATTTACAGATATAAAACACCGAAAAGCAGAAAATCCTCACATAGGAGGAGCTTGAACTGGGGAACGTTTGGTATTCTCGCTTGAAAACCGTTCGGTTAATCAATTTATTCATCAATAATTCATTTTCTTTTAATTAATGAATTGATTGATTCATTGAATAATAGTTTCGTCTCTTAATTGTTGGTTTTACACGGATTGGATGCAGTGCAAAAATGGATTTCTCTGTTGCAAACAAGAAATCCACCCTTGACTTGAGCAGTGGTCCATGTTGCATTTTGAATCATTTGCATCCACCAGTTGATTCGTTGTTTGATTGTTTCAGTTGTAGTTGTTTTGATTCATGAATATTTCTTCTTTCTTGTGTCTCTTTCAGCCAACAAGACTCTGCTCGGCGGAGGTGGAGGTAAGTCACGACCGGTCTGATCCATTGACTGTGTGTTTGCTTGCCAAAAAACTTGTCGGCCTCAGTTGTTATTAATAGTGTAGCTTTGTAGTGCGAACAGTCCTCTGGACACCAACTCATTTAATATATTGTTCTTTTAATCAGATTCAGTGCAATGTAGTAGCCGAAGAGAGTGTGTATGCGTGGTGTTTCTGTCTTTTTCTTTGTTTGGTAGCAGGTAGCTCTTTGTTGTGGCAGGTGTTCAAAGTGCGTTTGCATGCTGTGTGTGTGTGTGTCTGCCCGTGTGTCTGGCTGTAAGTGTGTGAGCGCAGGTGCAAAGTCCATAGTTCATAATTTATGGCTGTGGAGTGCTGTGGAAATAAACAGTAATTTTTCAATGTATTGTTGACTCAGTGCTTTGCTGCGTTCGTGTGATGTAAGACGTCCACGTTTAATCGATACATGTAATAAATCTGTACAGCTAATGCGGCAGCCGCATTCACTAAAACATGTACACGCACACACACACGCACGCACACACACACACCTTTCCACGTGTATATGTGTGTTTGTTAATGCTTGCAAATGTGGGTGCTGGTGCGTTTGCCTGTTTTTGTTTTTCTTCATTTGGGCAAAGAGCTTTAGCCTTTCAGACCAGACTCACTTGGACTGACATTTTTAACCTTTCAATTTGTTTGTACGTTTAATGTGTATGTGCGTGTGCGCGTGCACGTGTTTCTGCTTTCCAGTCTCCATGTTGACGTAGCTACTGTAGTGGCACACCTGTATGTGTGTATGTGCATTGGCATATGTGCTAATCGCAGTGCATTCGCTTGCCTGAAGTGTTCCGTAAGTAACACACACACACACACACACACACACACACACACAGACAAACAGACAGACAGACCTTCACACACAGGCTCCACTCTTACTGATATACACCAGCTGAGCCTCAAGCCATAAAAATGGACTGCACGCTCTTGTGTCTTGAGGCTTCACACACGCGCACACACTACATGCAGTCAAGCAGCTCGAGATCTACAGCATCGTTTGATGTTGTCCCGAAGTCTCTGATGGCTCTACAAAGACAGATGGTTTCTAGAGAGGCCGTGAATGCGTGTATGCGTCAGACTATGTGCATTTGTGCCTATGAAAAGCATGTTTACATTGTATTCAGTTGAATTTAACCATCTGTTTTTATTCTAAAAATGTCCACCAACGGTCTGGAGGAGGCTACATATCCAACAACCACCATATGCATATTTAAAAAAAAAAAATCTGTTTCTCTCCGTCGCTGTTTACCGGTTTCTCTCTGGCTCAGATTATTTTTCTCATCTCTTTCTTATTGTATTTATTTCCCTCTCGCTGTCTCCCTTTCCAGCTCCGTCCTTAGGGGTTTGCCAATGCAGATAGAGGCTACAGTAGGTGTTAATTAGAGAGAGGTAAGCTTAGAGACAAGGGGAAGAATGGAATAAACAAGAGAGACGGGGGGAGACGATGGTTAGAGTGAGAAGACAAGAGAGGCGAAAGCAACGAAGGTCCAATAGATAATATACAGACGCAAGAGCAGAGCTGAGTAGAAAAAAAAACAAACATTGGGTATGCATCTCCATTCGTTGAGGTCACACTCTGCATTGAGTAACCAAGCATTCATTCATTCTCCTTTTTTCATCTGAGGTGAGGCAACAAAAGGTCTTTACTGTGCTTTACTACTCATTCTCAAGGGTAGCTGCGTAAATGTCATTCAGTTAGATCAAACGCACACCTGCCGACATTGTTTTCTTCAATCCGGAGGGGTTCTGAGCTCCGGCGGCGCATCAACAACAAACTCAAGGACAGGAAATGAACGTTTCTTTATGTCCACTGGCTACAGTTGCTCATTTATTCCAGAGCTTATCTACCATTTCAACGTTTCACTGCTTTGATTGATTTTCCAAATTGAAAAGAAATCCCAGATGATGATCGGTGGTTCAGTCAGCCAGGCAGGTGCCATGAGCTTTGTGTGTGTGTGTGTGCATATATATATGTGTGCATATATATATATATGTGTATGTTTGATTTTTGAATGAATGCCTATGAAATTGCTAAAGCCAGGACTCGCACTTTGAAGCATGTATCTGGTTCTTCTTCTAGGTCACCATAAGTCAGTAAGGTACCTTTGGGATGTTTGGTGCATTGAAGTGTTCTTCCACAGGTTTATGGCTACACAGAAATGTCATCTACAGTCTATAGGGATGAGAAGCTGAACCTATTAACCACATTTCAAGCCACAATAAACAATCTTCAAGGTTGAAAATGTCAATGTCCTATTTCATTTAGAGCCGAGTCATAGAAGTTGTCATTACATAATGTACTCTATTTATAGTAATGTATTTTATCTGTCCCTTTGGGGAAAATTGGACCTCGATATCTGTGAAGGATGAAATAAGATTTATGAGACAATATATTTACCATCTGTCTCTAGGATAGCTGGGACGATACTGGTTGTTTCTAACCATAAGCAGAATTTGGGGTTCGGTGCCTTGCTCGAGGGCGTGTCGGCAGTGCTCGGGAGGTGAACTAGCACCTCTCTAGCTACCAGTCCACTCTCTGTACTTGGTCTGTGCGGACTGAGTTACAGATTAACAGTTTCACATGTGAACCTAGTCTGTATACTGAGTTACCTTGTTTTCATGCTTTAATGAGGGAAAATGTTCAGTTGCTGCTTTTACAAAAGGTTGTGTGAAAATGACAAGGATATGATATGATATATATATATATAAGAATCCAATACTACAGTATCATATATATAGATTGAAAGCATTATTGATCACTATAATCATTCTTTCTCTCCACACTGGCTGCACAGAGACAGCTTTTTAGATGTTCAATTTACAACCACGTGTTTAAAACTGCGACCATAATCCGGGAGAAAATGTGTTTCCCCTGAAACATAATTGAGAATGCAGTTTAGATGTATGGGAATGTCATTTTGTAGGAGACAGGGTTGCTTTGACAGTGCTGTGGCTGTATTAAGAGACAGCCTCACGGCCAGTACGGACAGGAACATGGCCCCTATTAACCCTGAAATACCACTGTTGGAATATTACTGGTTCTTTGTTTCATTTAGTTAATTTAGAAATATGCAACATGTAAGCCCAAAACTGAATGAACAATGGTTGTGAAACTAGATTTTGATTGAAGACGGAGCCTGAAGACCAGGTTATAATCATCCTCAGGATGTAGCTGTCATGCTTTAGTTGTGCATATTCCCAACCAAATTTTAGACTTTTTGATTGATGCAAGGGGTTAACGAGAAACTTGTGGTAGATATCTAAGGCATAGGTTTTTTGATTTATAATCTTTTCAGTTGAAGTCACCAACGCGATGTGCTGCACAATAAAACGGAGACACACAGTTCTGAACAAAGGCAGCTGGTATCAGAGAGCCTGTTCTGGGTCTGTGGGGAGTGAGTGCACAGGATGTGAACCAGCCATGAAGACAGTGCCCGCAAATGATTGGTTTACGTGTCTTAAGACATCCGGACCCGGCACACAATAGATGAGCACGATCCCAGTTAAAATTTCATCCACTTACATTTTTTATAATTTGGTTGGGGGGGGGGAGAGACAAAATCCTCTCTCACACTGGATTTTTTTTTGCAGAGCTGACTTTGTGTGTGCTGACATCTATAATCAATCCTCCAGAACGAGGATGAGGTTTGATATCCGGCTGTGGAAGTCTCTCGTCTTCTCCCTGTGTTTCTGCAGCCCTCGTCTCTGCTTTCTCCTTGTCTGGATGAGGAGAATAAATGCAGGCGGAGGGCTGGCTTGTCTGCTTGCCTTTCAGAACAAGTGAACAAGAGAGCATGTATTGTGAATAAAAGGAGAGAGCAGAAGATTGGTTTTGGGGCACGGAGACGAGAGGCAAAGAGCACTTAGTGTACCTTCCACATACCGACGGTGCTGTTAGTGTCTCATCCGCCACATAAATGTGCCTGTTTCACCGCAGCAGCTGTGTTTATGTGTGCATGTGGATAAGTTCATAGTAGCATTTAACAGGTTGCTGCATGTTTAAGTTTGTGTGTATACAAGTACATACTAGTGTGAAGCGTTGTGCATGTGTGTGCGTGCATCCACCACCAGACCCATCCTAAATGTTGCCTTGGCAACAAGCTGACTGAAGTAAGTGAGTGTCCTGGCTCTGCTGAGGGATTGTGGGAAAGCAATATGCCAGCGTTCCGCCCCATTAGTTTGACGGACAGCCTGTTTGGCCTATAAGAGGTCAGCTGCCAAGGGCAGCCATATTAGTATTCCATAGGAGAGGCCCTGGGATTGGTTTTACGCTAATGTCAATCTACCTGTGTGTGTGTGTGTGTGTGTGTGTGTGTGTGTGTGTGTGTGTGTGTGGGTGTGTGTGTGTGTGTGGGTGTGTGGGTGGGTGGGTGGGTGGGTGGTGGGGGGGTGTGTGTGTGGGCTTTTTCCTGTGTGTGTTTGGAAGAGTGGGTGGATGTTGGGGGTAAAGCTTGTCCTGGCATGTAACATTGCAGGTAGTGTGTGTGTGTGTGTTTGTGTGCCCTGCTGGGGGTTGCAGGCTACTCGCCAGGTAAGCATATCGCCAATTATCACTTCCCAGTCCCCCTACTTCCCTGGCTCCTTCCCTCCCTCCCTCCCTCTCTCCCCCAGAGTCAGTCAATACAGAGCCTGTGAGGGAGGCATGATAACACCTAAACTGGTCATCCGCCTGCTTAGCTGGCTTGTCACTGGTCTACAGAAGCCAAAACACTCATTTCTATCCGCTTTCTGCATCCATCCATCCTTTTTATTCTTTCTCCTTTCTGAACCATTTATCTCCTCCCCTTTTGTCTTTTAGCCTCCCTCGTTCCCTTCACCTCCACACCCTTTTTTACACTTGATCCCCTTCCAAACCCATTTCTCTTCGACCAAATGTGCTCTTCAATTCCCTGTCTCGTCTTTCTCTGTCTCTGTGTGAGTCTTTCAATTGTTTTTTTTGTTTTTTTTTATCTCCGTCCCATCTCGTATTCCCTCGAAGACCGGGCTTCAGTAGCTGAAATCGTTGATGTGATATTTTGTATGGTAATGAAGGCTAGATAATGATTGCTGTTTTTTTTTTTTTTTTTTTTTTTTTATGGAAATGAGTTTGACACTTCCTAAAAGATCTTTTTAGTGTCTAGAAATATAAAGTAAATTCATGACTAATTCATTATAATATGTTGATGTCTGTTGTTGGCATTAGGTGTAGCCAATTATGCCTCATTGTTGAGTAGTTCAGGTACAACATTTGCATGCGACAGAGTCAGTGGAGTATGAACAAGTATCCTTTGACACTGCAGTGATGCTAATTTGGTTAGGGCTTCCCGGTCTCCGCTGTCTAAATGAAGGATACATCAATACCCATACACATGTATGGATACTACATACTGTATGGTGAGTCAATATGAGTATCTTTAAAAAAAATTAAAAAAAAACAATTAGTCACAAGCACATCAGAAATGTGCCACACAGGTGTACTAACACAAAAAACAAGACTTAAGTCTGAAATCAGAATTCTGAGCCTTTTATTATACAATTAAATAGTCTCCTTAATATTCCCACAAAGTAGCAGTGTCTGCAGCTTGTACACTTCTTTCTGCTACTGTGAGGCTGAACTTTGGCACAGTGATGTTTTTATTCTAATGTCAGCATGTTAACATGATGAGAATAGCACTGATAATATGCTAATGTCTAGCAGGTATAATGTTTACCATGTTCATCGTCTTAGTTTAGCATGTTAGCATGTAGCGCTAATTTGGACGAAACCCACAAAGTTCGGCTGATAGGAATGTCATTAGTTTTGCAGGTATTTAGTCATAGACCAGTGGGGCCCAAAATGACGTTTTAATATTCCTTCTAAAGAAACACATTCGTTCGAACTATTCAAATATCTTTTTTTGCGCATTATGTCCCGACACCGTGTCCTAACTGGCCAAAAGCAACACCCTGTTTTCATCTGAGCTCTGTAAATATCCCAATATAAAACCTGCGTTTTCCTTTAAAACATAGGAAGATAGTAAGTATTACTCATTACCATCTTTGACGTGGTTGCGTCTCCTTTCTGATCTCGAGTCTATTGATTTTAATACTTTAATTTTTTTTTTTTTTTCATAAATTCCAATATATTTACCAATATAATATATTCATTGACAGCTCTATAAACCAAAGTGTTTTTTTGACCTGATGGTGGTACAAGATGAAAAGTTAGAGATCACCAGAGTTATGACAATTAATCCTCTTGGGACCATGAACGTCTGCACTAAATGCCATGGTATTTATATATAAATATATATATATATAATATATTACAGTCTCTGGTAGACTGACCGCAACTAGTGTGGCCAAAACCACCGGTCACAAGCAAATCAGAGACGCAGTCTACAAATGACAAACATGCGGAGCGATTCCTAATCCTCCACTTTTTTTATTCATTTCAAAAAGTCAACTATTTCATTAAGAAAATGTTATTTTAATTCAGGTATTTTACCCTTCGCAGCACGATCAGATGGCCTCAGTTGATCTTGTTTTGTAGAAGTAACAGATAATATTACCATCCTTGGGCACTAATACACCTGCATATATGCCTGCGATGAACCGCTGGTGCAGCTTTACTTCAAATGCATCTTTCATGTGCACCCCCCTCTGCTCATGAATTCCCCCTTCATATTTCTGACCGCATTGATGTGATGGAACAGTGTCTAAATCTACTCAGTAGCGTGCGGTGCTCATGCTGAGCTATTACACCGGCTCCCACAGAGCCTGAAGTTACCACAGTCTGAAAGAAAGCTACCATGGGCTGTCTTCAGTGAAGGTAGTTAGAGGGACAGCTCTTTATATTAGAGAGGTGGGAGAGAGGTGGGAGAGAGGGGGAGAGAGAGAGAGATTTATTCTGTCTCCTATCAAACATGAGAAAAAACAGCTGAATGCACAAAGCGTGATTTATAAGTCAGCATGTAGTCAAAATGACGTTATCTGCATTTGGCTGCATTGAGAAGTCGTGCGCCACTGGAATTTGAAAGGACAAGAAGGACACTGCAGTGATGTGTCTGTCTTTAGAGACTGCTGTCCCAAGAAGAACATTCATTTCAGAAAGTGCCTCAAAATTACATATATTTACGTGCAAATGACAAAGCCCTTTAACAGCTGTAGTAATTATAACAGGAACGAAGTAGGAAGGTGACGGTGTTATAGAGAAACAAAGCAAGCTCCCAGGAACAGTGCTGGACTGTGAAGCAGTTTTGTCGTGGCCGAACGGGGTATTTCTACTTCTGTGTTCATAATGCGATGCACAATGGGCCCAAAAAAGCACAAGCATGAGGAATCCTGCAGAAGCTTTTCAGCGTACGTGCCCAGTAAACAACTTTTCATAGGAATGAGTGCATTTTTGAGCGCTTACTCAAGTATATTGATGGTAGGGAGGAGGTCAGGGCGGATGGGTGAGTCAACAAAACAGCGGACTTAAACATGGAAGGTTGTTTTCTGTTTCCAATGCGAGCTATTTTTTAAACAGGACGATTGCTCCTGAACCTTAACTACGTGTTTATTATTGTCATCACGATGACTAAGGTCCCCAAACTTCAACAAAGCCCTTATTTGAACCCAAACTATGATATTTCCCTTAACCTTCCTAATTATTTTTGTGCCTAAACCTGAAAGCTAACCCTAGCATTTTAGTTAGGCGGGAATAATTTGGGATAGTTTAATTTGGCTACTGTAACCCAAATACTTACTCAATGATTGTATGTACAGAGTCATAGTGAGAATCATAATTGCCAAAGTCAAAGGACGCATACACAAACATCACATTAATCAGGTGGCGTCCTAGTGCTATGGTAACATGCAGGGATAAGTGGTTCACCATCTTTTATGGTCACGTGTCCTCACAGCTTTTCTGTGCCATGACACATGTTCCCTAATCTTGGCGTTTAGCTGTATCTGCACACATGCATATGAGCTGTGTGCGTGCGTGCGTGCGTGCGTGCGTGCGTGTGTGCGTGCGTGCCAGCTTCATTGTGTACGTATCTGCAACCACGCAAATGTGTATGTGTGGGCCTGAGCAGAGAGGTCGTCAGGTCAGAAAGCATCGCTGTAGCTCAAGACTGTGCTGTCCTCTCTCTGGAGGGGGGGGGGGGGGGGGGGGCAGTTTTCACCATTAAACGCATGCACAAGCACATACATATTCATGTCCCTGTCATACATGAAGCATGAAACAAAGCAAAAGGTATTGTTGGTTTACGTTTCAGTTCAATTTCCATTTCTTTTTCTTTTGATTCTGTTTTTCTTGCCTGTTTCCTTATCTCCCTCCAGACTATTTTTACATCTGCTGCTCTCTCCCTTATTCCCCTCCCTCCCTTCCTCCCTCCTTCTCTTTTCCAGCTCTCCGTCTTATCACACTTGTTCTCTATTTCAGAGTCGGGCTGCTTCAAAGTTAGTGTGTGTCTGTGTGTGTGTGTCACCTCAAGGACTCTACACACACACACAGAAACACACACACAATAAACACATGAATACATCTGTGCACAGTAGCACATATGCTTTGACAAGAATATACAGACACCAGCAATATTTTCTACATGCACGCACACACACACACACACACACACACACACACACACACACACACACACACACACACACACACACACACACACACACACACACACACACACACACACACACACACACACACACACACACACACACACACACACACACACACACACAGCGTGCCCATGGTATCTGAGCATGTTTCTATGCACCCTGAGGAATTAGCCAGTGTTCAGAGCTCGCCTTTCACAACCTCACACTTGTGCTTAGCTCACAGTGCGGACCAGTTCAACTTTGCACAGCATGACGTGGCACACTACGGCTCGCACGGCATGTGATATGCCAACTTAACACAATAACGTTCAGATAACACCAGACCCCCGCCCAGAGCTACTCGGTTTGGTAAAACACACCACTGCAACGGCTGGTGTGTGTACAGCCAGGCGGCGATAAGAGCCACAGGCCAACACGCTGAGCTGTGACATATGGATGGGTGTTATTGTACTATTTTCACCAAGTGCTGACAAATCGCACAGTGCTGTGACAAACTCATTCCTGACAGATGTGTTTTATTCTGGGTTAATTGTGAATTATTAATGTCACACTCCTACATAAGACCTCTGAATGGTTTCAAAAGAAAAGCAGAGTCTTGAGCCAGGCTACGAGTGCTGGTGATGGTGAAGTTACTGGCACACTGCCTGGTACTAATATTTAAATACACAGTGTTTCAACTGTATGGCATTTACAATGTATGCTACTCATTTGTTTGGACAGCTAAACTTTGAGGGAAATCAACTCAAATCATGTTGAGTTGCAACGTTGTTTTCAAATGTAGAAAAAGCGCTGCAAATATGTTCTGCATGCGGGTTTGTCAGGGGCCACAGTGAGCGCACAAAGCTCGCACCTTTGACACCATGCAGGATGCGAGTGTTCACATCCAGAGTCTTGCTTGTGGTTATTGTTTAAGCAAGCAAAAGTACTTTGGTTAAGGTGAAGTAAAGGTCGTGATTTTGGTCAATAATAATTAAGTGAACACATCGCCTTGTGCTTCAACCAAGACGACCATCTTTCCCTAACTTTACCAAAGTGCCTTTGATGCACAAAGATGACCATGTAAAACATTAATCATTGTTTAGCCGTTACGCTATGTAACAGGGAAAACTAATGACATAGCTGTCAGTGGACATTTTGCAGATATATGCAGTGTTTACGTCATTTTGTTTAAAAAGTATCCTTGAAGCACCCTGTTGGCCTTCAGAGCTTTAAAGGGATAGTTTGGATTTTTTTTGAAGTGCAGTTGTATGAGGTATTAATCCACAATGTATTATTATTCTATTATTATAACATGACAGACGGCAGTGGGCACTCCCAGTTTGGAGAAGCAGACAGGAGTATGTGCAGGTAGCAAAGCAATGTACTGCTGTGGACGGGGGCAGCAGCTAAACATATTTTAGCCACCTGAAAGAAAGTCCCACCTAAAGAAATCTATATTATTTTAAGTGTACGCTATTAGACAGCTCCTAATGACAGGGAACAGAGGCAGAAAAACACAGCGAAAGGGTGAAGCGGTGGAAATATTCTAAATATAGCGTACACTTTAACTGATATTGATGTTTTTTGGGATTGCAATTTTAGGTGGGCCAAAAAAAAAAAAATTGCAATCCCCAGTTTGAGTCCAAATCTTTGTTGCATGTCTTTCCCCATGTATCTCTCGCCCTCCACTTATTTCATGTCATCTTTAACTTTCGCATGATGGCTTGAAATGCCTGAGGAAATACTTTTTTAAAAGGTTCCCTGGCAAAGTGGCACGGTCCAAACTTCTGTTTCTACACAGTCTGATAAGCAAACCTGATGTTTAGTTTGAATGTGACAGAAAACAGGGGAAAGTCGTGCATTAGGAGCTCTAATTCAATCTTTTTCAATACACCTTGCTTTATTTTTTAACTGAGCAAAACAGTTAGGGTTAAGAATTTAAATTTGAAAAGATTTAATCAGAATCATGAGTGTAATCATAAATTTTCTTTCCTTTCTCTCTACCTACAGTACGAGCCAGCAGCTCACTAGAGAAGTTGTGCGTTTTCCTTAATTATTTCGTACATACGTCATTTCATGATGTATTATAAACGTTCCTTTGTATAAGATTAAAATATTCTTTATAAATATTTTTCTTTTCATCACATAAGGTGACATTCAGTTTTTCTGTTATAAATGTGAGTTAAATATTTTGGCTTTGAAGAATTTTTCCTAAATGGTGAATTATAATTTTGTTTTGTTATTTCATTGTAGTATTCAAATCTGTTGTTCCTATTTTATCTGAATTTGCTTCAAGTGTGATTTCATTATAGTTAAATGCTGCGTTCTTAGGGCCATAATGCTTTGAACTACAATAATACAGCTGTTGAGATGGAGCTGGTATGAATATTAACTTTGAGGGACATGTGTCTAACTGCAAGGGAAGCAAAGACTGAAACTGGTAATTGACACAGCTGTAAAATTGCTTTTCCTGCATCATTGCCCTCCTGGAAATGAACACAGTCACGGTCTTTAGATGTGGTGTGGATCAAAGATAGATACAGATTTATGAAAATGTAATTAATAAAGACTAATTGACCAAAAAGTCAAAGTCAGCTGTGTCCTTAATAACACATTAAATGGAGCAATTAACTAAAGCAGTGGCCCTAAAATCCATTAAATAGACTGACACAGAGAGAAATAGATACTTTGACTTATTAAAAGAAAGGGGGAAAAAAAGCAGGATTTGGGCTGAGAAGTTATCATCCTGCAGAAGTCGGGAAATTCAAGCGTTCACCACTAATAACAACATTATCCAGATCCTTTCAGCACTAAGCTTTCACGCCTGTAAATGTGTCTGCTGTACTTCAGACATTTACGCTAAGTATTCAGATTTCAGAGTATTCACATAAGTAGGCCAACTTTCTGAATCTCCTGTCCTCTCCTCTCCAGTGGACGGGGCGATCCACCGCGCCGCAGGTCCAATGCTAAAGAAGGAGTGTGCCTCCCTGTGCGGCTGTGACACCGGAGAGGCCAAGATCACTTGTGGCTACGGCCTCCCAGCAAAGTGTGAGTATAAAGTGTGTGAGTGTTTGTGTAACTTCCAGCTACCTCCCAGTGTGGTTTCACTGGACTGCTCTCAGGTGAGAATGTGTAGCAAAGTGTGTCTGTTTGAAAGGCTGTTGGTGCGAAGGAGCAAACTGCACAGTTGATTTTTTTTTCTGAGATAATAAAAAAAAAAAAAAAAAAAGAAAAAGGTTGAATGAAAAAAACTAAACATCATAAATGTAAATATGCAGCAGGAACATTTTATTCTTTCTTTCGCAGAATTGTACACAACTTAATTGAACTGTTTTTCTTTCAAAATAGACCTGTTTTCCTTCCCAGCCCATACCCAATTACCAGCAGAAGCACAATAATCTCACTTCTGCCTTCCATTTATAGCAAAGTAAATGGCACTCAATTATTAAGTGGCACTCCATTGCGGCGTGTATAATGTGACGAAACTGAAGATTCAACATGACAAAAAAAGCTTTTCTAGGTGTTTTAGTTCCGAAAAAAAAAGTCTCCTCCATCTTCCCTGACGTCTAAAAACCAACTTGCGAGTGTGGGCAGAGCCTCAGTACTCGATGTAGACATTAAGAAGAAGAAGAGCTGAACAACAGTAACTACACGCAAAAACACTGACAGGTGACCTTTATTATATTATTATAACTATTACATTCATTCTTGATTAATCCATAGATTATCTTTTTTATTAAACCCCCTAGAATGGGAACTACTGGTTTAATCGATTCATTTGTTTAAGCTCTGCTTGGTGCAGTGCTGTAATACTGCAGCAGCGATTGCTTAATTCAAAATGTGGCAGAAAAAAGACAACTAGCTATGAAGTTACCTCTCAGTTCAACATGTCAACAAGACAGACTTCTTCCTGAAGCCGCGCTCAGAGATCCCGTCTCGAACCTCCACAAACTGTTCCCACACTCTTCGGGTCAGCCCCATAAGTTCCAACATGTTTGATGTTTAGGATGTAAAACTTGAGTCAGATTCTTACAGAGCTGCTCTTTACGCATCAGTCTGTTTACAGGTGTTAGTTAGTGCTACTGCCTGTGTCCAAGTGAGTTCCCTTGAACGATGTCACCTGAGTCAGTGTCAGTTGGATCTGAAGACTACAAGTTTGAAAATGAAAAACTCGGCGACCCAACTGTCGGCAGTTGAGTTGCATTGTGGGTAATGTAGGCGGCAAGTTTTGGGAAGAAAGAAGAATGTGTCGAATAAAAAGGCATTATCTCAGTTTCTGCTCTGTCGATTTTGATCCTTTTGATGTCCATTGTGAGAATGTTACGGGAGTTTGATGCTAAATAAATACAACATTGTAACATGACGAATTATCCATAATCAAAGTCTTTGAAATAGTTACACGCAGAATATTACTTGTCTCATACTGTATGTAAAGTGTTACACAGTTCAAAGAGTTGCTATGACACTTACACAGTTTCCTCCTCCCGCCCCCTCATTTTAAATATTATCTTTTGCTCGGAGCAAACCGAGATATTGCCGACCACTGTAGTGGCACGCAGACAGCAGGACACTACTAGGTGTTGCAATAATGCCCTCACCAAGCTGTGTATAATGTAATGACCAGCCAGGTGTGTGTGTGTGCGCGTGCGTGTGTGCGTGCGTGCGTGAGATGAAAGGAACACTGAGTCTGTGTGATACCAGCTTATGGTTCCTCAGAGAGTTTAAGTTCACAGTGAACGCAGGAGAGAGAAAAAAAAAACTAAAGCGAAGCGATGATAAAGGTAAGTTCAAGGCAGAATAGAAAGCAGGAGTAGAAGAGATAGATAAGAATGGAGTGGGAGAGTGGTAAAAGAAATAGAAATAAAAATAAACGGCGTGCGGGAGGGGATGGATGTGAGGGCAGCTGAAGACAAGAGGGAAGCAGTGAGCAGATGAGTTCTTACATTGTCAGTTCTGCTTTTGTTGGTTAACTTTGTGGATGTTAGCTGTAATGTTTCTACACATGTGAGGGGATGCTGCTGCTGTCGCCTGTGTCCTTATGTGTGCATGTGTACTTCTCTCGCGTTGATACACTTGAGCTGGTAGTGTGCATACTGTGTTTACCTGTATCTGAGTTGCATTAGCTGTGGTATACTCGCTGAATACAGTGTGGGTTGCCTGTCAGGTCCCATCACTCTCTTACCTGTAACTATCTGTCAGCATGAGATCTGTGTGACTGACTATCTTTATGAATCACTGACTGACTAACGGTGTGTGGTTGCGTGTGCATTCATGTGTGTGGGGCTGTTGCCCAGCATGTGGTTTGGAGACTGGCTCTCTCCTCTCACACAAAATATTAAGTCCCAAGAATAATTCAACATGCGTCTCCTCCAATGCTTAAACACTCACAACAGGGCTTGATTACCTCTCAGCAGGAGGGAGAGAGGCGAGACAGCAACAACACAGGGAAAGCAAAGGAGGGATAACAAAGCAGGCAGAGGACTGTGTGAAGGCAGAGCGCTGCAGTGGAAAAGAGAAAGAAATGAGAATGAAACTCGACAGGAGTGAGGCAGGGAGGTTGAGAGACAGGTCCAATCTGAAAGCCAACACTTTGATCTTGATTTGTATGGGCTTGCCACCAGATGTGGAATTTAAAGAGCATCTGACTCACAAGTTGCCAAATGGTGCAGAGGACCTGCTGTCAGCCCTCCATGCACAGTGTCCGTCGATGATCCCGCAGCCACTTAGCCAGCAGCATCCCACTACCGTAACCTAGCAACACCCAGAGTGCAGGGCGCACTACCGCTGCTGTTTAGCAAGAGTCGCATGCAATTTGGGGATGTTGACAAATGACAGCTGGAAAATTACAAGCATACCCTGCCTATATTCACATATTAACCAAAGCTTAAAGGCAGTTAAATCAGCAATATGTCAACTTTGGGGCCTATGAGCTGCAGCAACTAGGAGGACTTGATCAGCTGTAAGTAAAATGAGTGTGTTGCTCACTTGTTAGGGAGCTGCATGCTATAAGATGCATGTGTACATGGGTAGTTGTGTGCCCGTGTGTGTTTTGTGGTTTCCAGACAAGGGAGCGTGGGCCATAAAGTGTTGTCCAGACGACCCAGCGCCTCCGAGCTCACCTGTGTACCGATAAACATAGCTGTAACCCTGCGAACGTGTTCCCCAGCCGGCCTTCGCTCCCCCGCCGAACACACAGAGATACAGCAGCGTGCCACACCGGGGAGGGGAGGTGCGGGGGTAAAGGGAATGAGAGAGACAACATGAGGTCAGATTCATAATCACTTCTCACATTAAGTAAAGGCAGCACTCTGCTTTAGTGACGTCAATGCAGATTTACAACCTTGACAACCTTTTATTCTTATTCTGGTGAGGAACGGAAACATCTGAGGACTACAAATACAGTGCAATAGAAGTTTAAGGTATAAAGTGCTCCAGGTAGTCAACTGCATAGCTTAATAGTTTTCCAAGTTGATAAATATACATTATTTGTCTGGCAGTTGCAGTTTGGCACTAAAAGAAGGTCCAACGGATCGATATCTATTCTCTTAGCTCTGTTGTTGGTCTCTACCAAAATCCTTAGAAAAATATCTTGCTAAATGCTCCACTATGTTCGCCAGCTACTCGCTAACTTTGTCAGTGTGCCGCTTGGTGCTTAGCTCGTAGACTACAGTGGGCTTTTAAAGCATTTTTCTTGACAAAAAAAAAGAAAAATGCAGCAGCAGAAAAATGCCGATCAGAGGGGTGAGAATGAAAATAATGAGCTAAAAGTTGCTATAACGTCCCGTAGAGCTGAGCGGAACTGCAGAGTTGAGTGATATTTCTAAATTAAGGTATGTGATCCATTGGAAATATAACAATACTGATTATAGCAGCTTTTAGATTAGTTGTAGTACTGTAAAAAAAATATGTGTATAAAATTTTGAATAAATATGAACCTTCGCCACATCTTCGCCCCATCGCCACAGAACATGACCTCTGCAGTCACACTTTTTCTGCCGTTCAGCTGTCATCCAAACATAACTTTCTCACATTTTTTTCTAGATTCCAGCAGAAGAAAAAAAAAAACCTCCCAATTAACTGCATTTTAAAATGACCCTGTAGCTCAGTAAAATGTGCACAGCTTTGTAGCACCATTTCACATATTGCTTTAATGTTGTCCCAAATACTTTCAGTTTGCAGTGTCTTGTATTTCAGTGGGAAATTGGAAGAGAGTAAAGGATGCTGTTTGGGGAGTAAGCGGGAGTCGCACAGTTGGAGGTGGAAAAAGATGGAGGGAAAACAAGATGGATATGGAAAGGCCCAGAAAGAGAAAGTGCTGAAGGAAATAGAGAGGTACAAAGCAAGAGAGATATCACTCTGTCAAAAACTGGCTGTTATGCTCCCTCTCTTCCCTCTCCTGCCTCCCATCTCCCAGTTTCTGTTCCCTCGGTGGCCAATTACTGCTAATTAAAATCCTCACTGCAGCTCTCCCGGACTCCCTCTCTTCCTCTCCTCCAATACCTCCATCGCTCTGCTTTGCCTGTCGCCCTGTCGCTCTCTCTTGTCTCCCTTCTTTTTTTTTTTTTTTTTTTTTTTGAAGACGTGGTGTTTCTGCCCGTCGTGATCAACAACTTGAACACCTCGATACCTCCCTTTCTTCTCATCCTCTTCCTCACCTTTCTTCCTCTTCACCTCCTCTCCTTTTTTTCCTCTTCCCCCTTCTTTTTCCCTCCTCGTATCTCGCTCCTATCCTCTCCCCACCTTTCCTTTCCCTCCCCACCTCACCTCCTCCCTCCCCCTCTTGTCCTATCATCATCAGCAGTAAGGTTTCTTTAGTAGTGCCAAGAGACTTCACAAGGCTCTGGGCTGAAGACTGTAGCACTCAGACTGTGATATCTTGCTAGTTGGGAAGTTTTTTTTCCCTTTTTTTTTTTTTTTTTTTGACAAGGTTGTCGACATCTTTGCTTCTTCCTGCCTCGGCGTCAGCAGTGTGATCCTTGTAGGTGTTAAAAAGCTTCGTCAAAGCTGCTGCTGCTGATGAGGAGGAGCGTGATGATGATGATCACAGCAGCCCTGGTGTTAATTCAGTCATTTAATTCATTCGCCTTGAAGGAGAAAATGGGAGTAAAAAAAAAAAAAAAGCTCCAGTATTGCTTGGCTTTGGGAAAGAGAGTTGGAGTGAGGGAGTAAAGAACGTCTTTGCTGCTGCTCTCTGATGAAGAGAATTATGTCCGCTCCTTTTACCACCGGCATCTTGTTCCCCCCTTCTCCGTCTACTCTTGTCCTCCTGTTTAGAATAACTGCCCCTCTGTCTTTTTTAGAAATAGGTGGAAAGAGATAGGGAGAGCCGTAGGGGCCTTTACAAGACCTGAGCCTTCCTTTTGTGCCAAAGGCCCGGGCCTGGATTTAAGAGCTGTGTCCGCTTGGCTGAGCACTAACTGAGGCCGAGCACACAAAGGACCAGCTAGCCTTTTTGCTGCCTCCTGCTTTAAAGGCAGATAAAGAAAGGCGAGGGACAGATGGAGGTATGAGAAGAGAGGGAGAGAGGGAAAGGGGAGGGGAGAGGATGGACGGATGGATGGCCGTTGAGTATGAAAAGCAGGAGCAGCGACTCGTGGCCTCCCAGGTAAGAATGGTCAGAGGCCATGAGGGGGAGGGGGGGTGGAGGAGAGGGAGGGGAGGGAGGACAGAGCCAAAAAGAGGGGTGATGACAATTGGCAGGAAAAAAGCTGGAATGGCAGACAAAAAGAAAAGCCGGGGCGGGTGTCACCGGATGGCACTCAGTCAAGTTTTGTTAAGGCTCACGCCAGTGTGACGCCCACGTACGAGAGAGAGCCCACACACACACACACACACACACACACACACACACACACACAGTCGCTCACTGCTTCTTTGCAGGGTAAATGTGCATAGCAAAGCAGGTATGTGATGAATATAGTTTGAGCTGCACTCAAGTACAAATTGACTTTGCTTCTCACCGCCTGTGTTACTTACCGTGTCCCTTCCTCGTCTTAGCTGTCCGTTATTTTTAACTTCACTGTGTTTCCTTTCATTTTGTTATTCAGCCTGTTTGTTATTGTACAGTGTGAGATGAGGCCTTAATAAAACAAGTGTAGCATTATGTTTCATAAAAGTGTCTTAATGCCATCTGTCAGAAACAAGCTTTTGTGTTATCATTAGGTCAGACTTTGTTTTACCTTAATTAAATAAGTTTTTTAGTATCCTATTGTAATCGAAATGTTAAAAACTACAGTATTCTCAAGTGGAAAACAGGATGAACCTACAGGGGACATTAGGACATTGTGAGGAGAGGAGTTGTCTGACAGAGGACAACTGACATGAAAGAAAAAGGCTGTGCGAAGAGTTTCAGATGAGACTGATGGAACTTTTCAGCGTAGAAAGAAAACTGAAAGGCAGAAGCTCTTGCACACTCGGCACCTTACTTTCAATTATATTTTTCACACATGCATTTATTACGTTTTTATGCAAATATTTTAAATTGGATATGTAGATCCATTTTTACCAAGTTTATTGCACCAAAATGTATCTCCATTAATAGAAACATCATAAATCAAAATTCACATACAAGCCTGTGGGAGTAATTTACTTCAGTATTAGCGTTTTCTCTTACTTTGTCTTTTTTTTTAAAGTTCAAAGCCACTACGATTCAGAGAGAATTATTGTACTTTTTACTCCGCTACATTTATCTAACAGCTATAGTCACTAGCTACTTTAAAGCAGACATTGATAACTTTTCCACCCTAGCGTTTCCAAGTGGTAATATTGTTGCTGCCGCTGTCGGATCTCTTTCTGTTTTGCTCAGAGCTACCTATACATGTTTTCTGTCCGTAGATTTCCACATGAACAAGAAGACTGATATACAACATCATGAACAACATGGCTACCTTTAGTAGCCTGACTAACTTTACTGTCCCTAGCAAGAAACACAAGAATCCCAAAGAACTAGAAACCCCGATGTCAGTGGTTTGATAAAGTTAGAGTAAAACACATGATAGGTTTAATTAGCAGGAAGGTTTTGTTAGTTACTGATGTAGCTTAGTAGAAATAATGTTTTTTTTTTATCACTCCCCCTCCTCACCTTCTTTGTAGAGTTTCCACAGTTAATACTCTGGTAGTTCTGCTACCTGGGGAGAGCTAAGGTTGTAAGGTATATTGTTGAGTTTCCTCTTAGCAAAATGCAAAAGGTATACCTGCTCCCTATGTAGATATGAAAGGCTCATAATAAGGTTACGAAAACACGATTCTTAGTTTCAGGTGATTATATACTAATAAAAACATAGTTATAAATATTGTATTCCATTTCTGCTAATGAATCCCCTTAAATACTACACACTGGCCCTTTTTAATTAAAACTTTATAACAGACGAAAGAGCTGAGAATCTGGAAAAGTTGTTATTTGTATGTGATTATATGCAAAATAATCATTTATGTGCAATACATGGTTATTCAGTAAAAACAAATGGGAAGGCATGGTGATATCAGAAATGTCGCTGGTGCATGTAATTCTTTGTAAAAAAGTGTGTAGGAAGACACAGAAGTAGAAGTGGCACTTGGAGCATCATACAGTATAAATATCATACATAAAAAGGATACAAAAAGACTGTAAATAGTGTAACGAGCTGCTGTACAGTGATTCCTTCATTGAATGAAAAGCCAGAGATGAATATAACATCCTGTTAGAGAAGAACAGGAGAAAGAATCGAACATCCAGTGAGAAAACTGCACAGTTAGATTACATGAGATAAGCTACAATCAAATCATTGCTCAGAATATCTGTTTACCATCGGATGAAGTTTGTCTTTAGGCTAAAAATCAAAAGGCCTCACATCTGTTCAACAAAAAGTCATGACTTCCTCCTCTGTGTGGGAGATCGAGCTTTTCAGCCCCACAGAACCAAAGACACAATACACTGATATGCACGACCACGGAGTAATGAATTCATATGGCACACTAATATTCATCTGCAGGTTGTTTGAAACCTGTTCTTTACATATGATAAACCGACGTGCTACACACTCAACATGTGTGCAGGTTTATGTAATGACAATTTGGATATATTTACCCTCTAGCAGGATGATAAAACATGGCCATTACGTGCTTATTTTTACAATAATAGCTGCTGTTAGGTAGACGG
The DNA here is from genome assembly GCA_943593645.1 of Bovichtus variegatus. Taxonomy (NCBI): domain Eukaryota; kingdom Metazoa; phylum Chordata; class Actinopteri; order Perciformes; family Bovichtidae; genus Bovichtus; species Bovichtus variegatus. Next base: position 4,372,153 of record CALSCE010009297.1, read on the forward strand.
CATAAAACTGCTCGTTGGGAAAAAAAATGCTTGTGTCTGTTCTGTGCAAAATTAGCATGAAGGAGTCTGTTAGGTTTGTCCTTCATTAATCAACAAACACAGATATGTATTGCCTATATGGTATTGGTATTTATTTGAATAAAACCTATTCAAGGTCTTTATGCTGTAAAATTTAATATGTCTCTTAAATGTAAATAAAAGGTCAAAGATGTTCTTCCTTTCAGTAGTGAAATTATTATATACTTTCATATTTGCGCTTATCCTGAAAACATTTATGTGCAGAGACATTTTATTATACTTACATCTTCAGAACACATCATTTTCCTGAGGATACATCTTTGTTATGATGGTGTTTTGCCTTTTACTTTCTTACAGTTTCATCTTTTACTCGGTATTATTATGTAGTCTATATTATTCTCACTTCACAAAGTAGTGAAATGCTGGATAGGTCATTTTTTTACTGCAGTCTCAAAACAAAAGATTTTCACCTCCATAAAAAGCACCGCACATTAAAAACAAGTGAATTCAATCATGACAGCGTAACAATCTATATTCACATGATTTTAATATAGGTGTTAGGTGATTGGAAAAACATTTTTCCTTTTTCACAAAATAAATCTGAAATGTGGTTATTGGAGCAAAACGAGAGATGGTTTCCTTTTTTTATTCAATGCCCTGCCGTCTACATTACTCACAATGGAACATGACCACCGATATTTTTAATGGGAGATTTTGATGTGTTATGCCAGTAGAGGCTAATGTAGCCTTGAGCCGCTAGCCTCAAGAAGAGATGAGGAGCGGGCTCTTGTAGTTACTTGAGGCAATTTATCTTCTATTTCCTGCAGTAGTACTCCACAAGACCTGTAAACAGACTTTGATGTTTTAAATTGGCGGAGTTCCCCTTTAACTCTCTAATATCCAGCAGGGGACAACTCCACTGGCTGCAAAAAGAAGTCCGGTTGTATAGGAGTCTATGAGAAAATGACCCTACTTCTCACTTGGTTTTTTAATAAATATTTTCATGACGAGACTCAATTCAATACAGCTTGATGTTCATTTTGTAAATTATGGTCCCATTTAGAGTATAGACTATAAAGAAGCCTATGCTTTAGGTCGCTATCATACAGTATTGTCCAGTTTGGGTGTTGTCTGTGTTCTCATCTGACAACCTCAACCCTTTCACAGCCTGTTTCCATTTCATGAAAGTTAATTGTATAGTTTTGTTAGCCTAAAATGTCTTGTTCAGCGTTCGGTTGTACTTAGCTCCAACCTCTCGTGTCACCGCTGGTTCCAAAAACAAAAGACAAATGACGGCCAAACACCAAGATGGCGGCGGCCAAAACGCCAAACTCAAGGCTTCAAAAACGTTCGACCTCACTAATTCTCTTGTGGCTGAATAGGAGAAGATTGCGGCAGCCAGATCTCAAACTCTGGTGGAAAACCCTCCCAATGGGAGTTTATAGCAGCATGTTAATGCTAATTTTTGTAATGATTTGTTCAACAATCACATATGTTTGATTGTCCACATACTTTTGGCCTTGTAGTGTACATTGTGTGCATTTTAAATTCACTGACAGAAGATTCATAATCCCTACTTTGTTATCAAAGCCAAACTACAGCCTCATCTAATCTCACAGGGTGACTCTGTATGTTTTCAGCATTTTAAATCCACACACATACTTTCACTGTCAGTCACAAACACTGTTTCTGAAGACACACATCAACTTCCCCCCTTTCACACTGCTCCTCACACACTTACTCACACACACTCCATAACACACTGTCCAACACACTCTCTCCTTCACTCATAAATCCCTCACACATCCTAACATGCTCCGCTAGCTTTTCATCTCCCCATCGAGCTCCCCCTCCCTCTCTCTGTCTCTCTCTCTCTCTGTGTTTCAGGGTAATGTGAGCCAGCAGCCGTAACACTGGGGTGGGGAGGAGGAGGAGGTGGTGTTGATGTATGGTGGAACTAAAGCAACACTGCCGATCGATAATGTAAACAGGAGCAAAGAGAGGCGGTAAATAAGGCTGACTCCTGACAGAACTGTCTACCCCAGGTGACGGAGAGAGAGGGAAAGAGAGGGAAAGAGAGGGGGAGAGAGGAGAAGTAGGGGAGAGGGGGTGAGATGAATATCTAATAAGAGGAGGGGAGGCAGGGAGGGAGAGACAAGGATGCAGGGGATAATGGAGGGATGAGAGAGACAAGGTAGGAGAGGGAGGGACAAATGGGGTTTGAAAAAAAGAAAGGAGAGGCAGAGATGATGGGAGGATGAGGGATGGATGAAATGGTAGAAGAAGAGAGGAAGGGATAGATGACGGAGGGATGGAGGAGAGGGTAATGAGGTGAGAGGAGAGGTGGGGATGACTGGATGAGGTAACGGTGAAGGAGGGAGTCAGGGGGAAGAGTGACGACGAAGGACGTAGAGAGCGAAACAGAAAGATTGAGTGGGAGAGGAGCGATGGATGGAGGGGAAAAAAGGGAAGAGATGGAGGCGAGGAAAGATGATGAAGAGGGAGGAAACCGCACTGGTAAACAAAAAACAAAACAAAAAAGG
>CALSCE010009297.1:4375113-4386455 GCA_943593645.1 Bovichtus variegatus
GTGTGTGTGTGTGTGTGTGTGTGTGTGTGTGTGTGTGTAAAAGCAGTGTAGCAGTGACATTTAACTGATGAAATGCAGATGAATGACCACCAAGTGACCCACTGTTGAACCGCACCAGTGCACCACACACAGTAGGCTACTGCACACACACACACACACACACACACACACAGTGTATTAGCAGTTCAGACTGAGTGGAGAGTAAACACCCAGTTATATTCTGATTACGCTGTACTCCTTTTGTGTTTGTACTTTCCCTTTTTTGTTCCTTCATGTGTGACTGCCTGTTTGACCACGGTAATTAAACTCTGGTGTCCATGAGTGTTTCATCTGCAAATTCACATGTTCTAATGCTGCTATTTAAAAAGACATCTGCAGCTTTCTCATACACTAAAAATAAAATTGTTGCTGCTCACCAGGTGGTGAATCACAATAGTGATTCATGCTAAAGCCAGTTCTTGGGAGTTTTTTAAATTGCAGTTTTAAACCAGTGTCTTTCCCCCCTAATGTGACAGTATAATGGTACAAAGGTTTTCTAATGCTCTCTCAGTAGATTCAGTATTGTACAAAATACAACATTAAGTTGTATTTTAAGTTACGTGGATGCCCTGATGCGAGGTTAATTGGGCCAGTGTCTGTAATGAGCTGACAATTATCAGAATATTCCACAATAGATAAACCTCATGATGAAGTAGTGCTGGGTGATGATTCAGGATTGTCAAATGTCAGCACAATTATGCTGTTAAGATATGATCTACAAATTCCTGTTGTTGATAATAATTCTGACATCAACTAACAACATTTTAAGTGTTTTTGTGGAAACAATTAGTCAATCAATCAACTATTCTGTAAACAGAAAAGGAATGGCTTACTATTTTGATAATCAATTAATTGTCAAAGTTAAATATGTTGCAAAAACTCACTGCTGAACAAAATACTCCTGCAAACTGTCCTCATCAGTTGCAGTCAGAGATCTTGATTACAAATGTTTCAGTACGCACCTGTCGATCTACAGGTGTGCACAAGTTCTGCTCTGTAAAAACTCTCGGCTGCCAGCCTCTCAAATGTGAATATTTGCTGATTTTTGGTCGGGCAGGTAAAAGATTTGCAGATGTCCCCTGTGGGCTTTTGTTGTTGACATTTTATGAACCAAATGATGAATGAAGTAAAGGCACAATGTAGAAACAGCATAGTTGAGTCAGTCGGACAGGGTTCATTGTTGCCGGTGAAAGAAGAATGTAGCTGGCGGATGTTGTGGCTCTTGACATCTAGAGTCGAGCAGGAGGGACGTAGTCATTAGGGTTATCGATTGAGATCCATTACAGATTACAGATGTTTGTCTGAATTATTCCAATGACACCTGCAGGAGGATCATTACTGCTGAGAGGCTATAATCATGATCGGACACACACGCACACACACACACACACACACACACAAACACTCTTGTTCTGACACAAAGCCTATTGTCACATTAGTATAGCCTAAAGGCAAATCTAGAAACATCTATATCATATAATGGATATCCACCTCCAATGTTATGCAATATGAAAGAAGTGATATAGCATAAACCTTTGATAATCTTTGCCATAGAAAAATATTAATATCTAACAGCCTTGTGGATACATAAAAAGGCTTTGATTGCGGAACTTATTATTCTTTCTGTGTGAGTCCAAGCACTCACACTAAGTGATTTCTCAGAGACCGCACTCTTTTTCATCAGCGAGCAGTTTGATGAAAGACTGTCGTGTTACAGAGACGAGTTTCTTTCAATCCACATCTGTGGACTCAACGCTGTAAGTGGCACCAGTCTGTGGTGCCACTTTCATCCACACATCTCTGGTCTTAGGGAGACGCAGAGGCATCACAGCATATAGTTTTTTATAAGTTGCCATTGGTATAAAGCTCCTCGTCTCCTGTTTAATGACTGCAGGAGAAGTATTTTCTGCTGAAACTGCTGCTTCATTCAGAAGAGCTGGAGAAAGGCAAATATTGTGTGACGAACCCACAGAGAATTATAATCCGGCTCTGCAGTTCCCTTCATCTCTATGCAGCGTTTTTACCATCCCCTTTTACATACAGACTCCGCAATACTGCCATAAAGAAGATCCTCCATTACGCTGGGTTTGCTCTTTTGCACTGAACTAAAAACACTGGTGTAAAGCTCCCAGTGTGTGAGTTTAGATATCATGGCGGCATTACGGGTGCAAAAGAGCCTTGATGTGTAACACAACAGTTGGTGTGTAGTGCGTGTGTAGACCCGCCATGCCGGCTCTCCCTTTTACACAGACGTTGATTCGGCTCTGTGACTACCTCCGCTGCTGGCTTAGTGGCAGCAAAGGTAGTCATTCTGTGTCAGGTTTTGTGCAGAACAGCGAGGCGGAATAACGGTGTGACAGTCCTGCCTTGAACAGGCTGTGTGAGAGCGTTTCTGTCTTTCAGCTCAATGTTTTTATTTTCATTGCCTTTTACTGATTCGCTTTATTCTCAATGCTCTCACCAGCAGCACTTTTAAACACAGCAGGCAGCTGTTTTCAGTAAAAAAAAAAAGCTCTAAGATTCCCACTACTACTACTAGCTGATGAACATAGTGCAGCATTTAGCAGCTAACAAGCCAGACATTTCCCTCAGGAGTTGATAAAAGCCAAAAACAGAGCTAAAAGAGAGCGAATATTGGACTTATATTTGCACATATCAGCCTGATATAGTGATATTATGTCAATGTGTTTATGACTTGTTGAACTGACCACAAATGGTCAGCACAAGTCAGTTAATGCAACTTTAATAATTGCAAAGGATTGCTTAGTGTTACACATTTTACACACTGAAACAAAATAAGTAAAAGTACTTTAAAGAGTAATTCCACATTAGAGGAAAACATAACTGCACTTGCCTTCAAATCTCTTCAAATACATAAAAAAATAGGAAATATACTCCGTCCTTGTACCAACCCACTGAAATTATTAAATCATTTATACTTTTAGCAGTGTGTATACTGATAATCATTCAAGGACTATGTGGTGCCTTTTACCTTTTAATGACACCTTTTATCTAATTATTTATTTATATGTTTGTGCTTTAAGTGACCTTTTAAGTTTTAGCCCTGTGCATGCAGCATTATTATCACTATTACCTTCTCATATTGTGTATTGTCTCTAATCTATATGTATAATACAGATAGTGTGAGCTACTGGACACCTGATTTTTTGATTAATGAATCAAATTCAAGTTGGGTTCAAGCCCATCTGAACCAAATAAATACAGTCTCAATATTGTTATATGCAAGAAAATCAATTTCATGTCAATAAAATATTTTACTGAGTTATAATGAATCATATTTAAACAGCTACAAAATATCTGATGTCTTACAGAAGTACCTCAAGTTCTTTTTAGCAGTTCAATTAAGTTGTATAATTCTGCGATTGCATTCAGAATATTACAATAATGTATTATAATGGAGCAGGCTTTGATAAAAAGTAATGTATCAAAGAGAGTAATGTGTAAAACCTCATTTTGAAGAATACTTAACAATAAGTGGTTTAAAATCGAAGTTTAATCTACTTTTCCTCTTTCTCAAGAGTTTCCTCTCTTTCAACTTTGTATCTCAAACGCTTTTTTATTAAGAGAAATAAACAAAAGAATAGATTTTTGGTTCCACTGTCTGGGCTTAACGAGCAGATCCTGCATCGCCAACCAAATATCCTCCATTGATCGTGGTTAGTTGTATCCTCGTCAATAGATACGGCTACAACTAATTCTAACAACTAACAAGTCTGTAAAGTGTGTCAGGGAAGTGGACACAGGAACACATTTCATGCTTCTGTTGTGAATTTCTGGTTTTGAAACGAGATCACCCGATCATATTTCAAAAAGTCCCAAACATTGTGTTAAATCTTTCTGCCTAATGGCCTCTTATCCTCAGAGGGTTGGATTAAAGAGCTTCTTCTGCGCTGTGGAGTCTGCGGCTTGTTACCGCTGTGTGTGTGTGTGTGTGTGTGTGTGTGTGTGTGTGTGCGTGCGTGCGTGCGTGCGCGTGCGTGTGTGCACTGTATGAATGTCCATTTCTAATGTAATTAATCACGAGGCTCATGTTGTTTTGTTTATAAAACAGATAAATCGTGCCGACAGAGACACTTGAGGCAACAATATTGTGCGAGCTGAAATGGACGGGTACATGACAGCATCTAAAAACAATGGGAAGTTGTTATTGTAGTTTAGAGGCAATAAAAAAAAAACAAACTGCTGCAATTTGCGGCAAAAGTGGCACTTCTTCTTGGAGTCATACCTCAATCAAATCTGAACACACAGATACAATACACATGTTTTTTTAGATTTAGAGTGAGGTACACTCTCCGGATGTCACTATCGCCAATGACCATGGAAAACAATCATTCATAATTCCAAGTAGAAATCAGAGAAAAAAAGACGTAACTACAGAACTCGCCTGAGAAAGTTTTCTTTCTGAGTACCGGTAATCCAGTGACAGTTGTCTGTACATCCAGTGGTGCACTGCAAACAGGAACAGCTGAAAGCTAATTCATCATACTTTTAATTATGCCAATTGTAAACAAATAAATGCTAAAGAAACGATGCTCAAATTGTGGCCCACAGCATAACTCACTGAATCCATGTACTTCCTGTTCATCTCCCCTTAAGCCTCATGAGAACTGCACTTCTAAACTGGATAAGTGTGTTGCTACGTGTGTGCTGGTGGACAAAACTCTCTCTCCTGAATTTGAAGTTAAAAATGAGACTACTTTTATGACCACTGGGAAGGTTTGAGGCTGTGATTGAGCTATTTGGTGTCAGTCAGATCTGAAAGCACAGCATATTAGTCACGTCGTGTCACAGAACTGCCGCTCGATTCAAGACTGATTGAAGTCCAGATCACATTGGGTCCTGTTCAAAACCTTAATACGCAATTCAATCAGGAGAGACTGATTTCTGAGTGAACAAATATTTATGGGGGTGTGCAAAATATAGGATGAGAAACGTGAATAGTCTTTGGCGATTAGACCCCATCGTGATATATATTTCAAGGAGGACGTGAAGCCGTAAGTAGAATAGGACCCCTCCCCCCTCCCTGAATGACCTGTAATGTAATGACAGGAGGTGAACGGGGGGGAGGAGGGCCTCAACAATATCGCCTGAAAACGACAGCTGACGGCAGCAGAGAGCAGATCAGATTCAAAGTTTGACAGCAGCGACGTGATTGGCTGTTGGAGATCGCGGCGAAGTCTAGTTGGTTAACTAAAAGAGTGGACGCCCGTAGTCAGCTGATTAGAAGCAGCTGGAGGAGTGAGAGAGAGAATTGAGAATGAATGAAGCACAAAGGTATTCATCCTGATTGAACTTACGCTGAGCTTCATTAGTGTCTTTCCAATGCTAATCCTCTGCTCTCCTGCATAACTGCACGCAGCTTGGATAACAGCTCATTTTGCTTAATGCAGGCCAAAAACTGGCCCCCGATACTTACTCATTTGCAATACGCATCACACCCGAGACCAAGACAAGGGTCCAACAAGGCCCGAGTCCAAGACAAGTGCAAGACTCGACAGACTCGAGTATCATTAAAACGTGTGGTACTGTGGGTGTAGGGGTGTAGATTTAACCTCCGCTGGACTGCAGCGCTCTTAGTTCTCACTGTGTGAAGTCATGTGTTCCCTTCCTCTGCTTTAGCTCTCTCTCTCCTCTGCCTTCAATTTAATACACTAAAATTCCTTTACCATGTATGTAATCAATGAGTCCTGTAACTATGAAATTATTTTCCCTACTTTTTTTTTTTTTTTTTTTTTTTTTTTTTTTTACTATTTTCATAATGGTATTGCCTTTTCTCTGTGAATACATTGTTCTAGACAATGGTTAGAAAAAAACATTAATTAACTCGACAAAGAAAGTACGCACAGTATGAGGCCTTCAAGCAGCTACATGACAGAAAAACATGAAAAATATATTGTACAAAGCAATTAGAAACAGTGCAAGACAGTGCTGCTGTAAACTTCCTGAGAGAGACAAAGAAAATGTCATTTGCACACTTTTCAGATTGATAAAGGTGTTCAGCTCTATATAAAACATTTATGTGAGAATTATTTCAAATCAGCTGACGTGATGCATCCTCTGGCTCTATTGGAGGTCATCAGCTCTTGGCAACAGCAGCAGCTTATAACACTGTTTGTTCAGGTTCAGGTTATTTGGCTAGCAACAACAAACAAAGCTGCAGATTTCTTATTTTGGAACTATCGTCTTTAGAATTAATGACAAAAGCCCACAACGTCGTTTTACATGTGCCACAGGGTTTCCTGCCCAGTTGTATTTATTTGTTTTAAATGACTTGCTTACAACATCTAGACCATGACAGCGGTGTCTTTTTGGCTTCCCAGCTGTGCTGTTAAAAATATACACATGTTCAAACGTTAAATGCTATTACTATATGATATTACTGTATATGGGAGATAAGTTTGCTGAAGGCTGAGTGCATGTAATCTGCAACCAGGTAACAGACCTGTCAATGGCTGTTGACATGGCAATTTATAATGAAGTAAATCATACACATTCAGTCTGTTACTGGGGAAACATTACTGTGTGAAATGTGAAAAAACTTGACTTACCTTCCAGCTAACGTGCTCACAATAGGAGCCCAGCCTGCAGTTTCGACGTGAGGCACGGCAAGGCAAGTTTATTTATATAGCACATTTCAGCAACAAGGCAATTTGAAGCGCTTTACATAAAACATCAAAAGCAACGAGGCAAAGTCAGAGCCAAGAGAATAGAAAATTAAAACACGCCAAATTAGAAGGTTAGAAATAGGGATCCTGTTTGGTTTCATGTGTGAGTTCTGTTTTCCTGGCCCCCTGACATTTAACACATATACTGTAGGTTCACACATAAGGTTCATCACACAGGCTGACTGTCGCAGAGTAACAATACATATAAAAACCACATTAAGTATACAGGATAACGTAGGACAGTCGTGTGACGGCAGAATTGGTGATGTGAGGGTTAAAAATAGTGTGCATTAGAACTTTAAACTCTAAATTCCGATAACTCTAACATGACATGAACACGCCATTAATCCACCGAACTAAAAGTCTTCTGTTCCAGCCAAGATACCAGTTCCACAATTCAATTCACTGACACTATAATTAGCATTGATAAAGTTGTGTTGTATAGACGCTTGGGAAACGGTTCATCACTACATATTTATATGGACTTTTCATGTCAAACAGTAGGGCTATATTTTTCTGATCTATATTTTTCTGATCTATATTTTTTACTCACTTGTTGGACAGGGGGTGATTTTACAACAAGAAAAAAATAAAAAAACACTAACGATAAGATGATCGTGTTGAATTTCTCACGAGTGACTTTAAAAAAGCTTGAGCCTGATTTGAAAATACAGGGATTATCATGTAATAAAGAACAGAGTGACATAATGTTGCTATTATTTATTTATGATTCATGAAGACCTTAATTAAGAATGTATGTTCACTGTTTTTCCCTAAAACGGATGTTAAATAAAAAAAATTTAAAAAGACATGTGTCCTATCTGTGATGCAATGAATAATATTTGTTTCTTAACTAAATGTAAGGTCGAGACATGACATTTTCATATCATCCCCTGCCTACTGGGGGATTAAACTCAGGATGTATTTTACTGCTGTCATCATATCTGTCATACTGTGGTAAGAAGTGTTTCATCTTCTCATCTCTCGCTGTCTCTGCAGATGTGATCCACACTGTGGGGCCGATTGCACAAGGAGGAGTGGGAGAGGAGGAGAAGGAAGCCTTGAGGTCGTGCTACAAGAACAGCCTGAAAGCAGCCACCGGAAACTCTGCACGCTCTGTGGTGAGGACGGGAGGGGAGTGAGAAGAAGGGATGATTGTTGCCAGGAAGAAACAGGCAGAAGGAGAGATGAAAAGACACTGAGTTGTTTGTCGCTGTGGCGGAGAGAACACAAGTGCAGAAAAACTGAGAGATTAGATTAAAACAGAGAGGTTAAAGGCAGAGAACTGAAGATTGGGACACATTAAGTGAGGAAAGCAAGCGAGACAGACAGGAAGGATAAGAGGGAAGAAGGACTGACTGTGTGAAAGTATTCTACCCGAGCTAAAGACATAAGAAGATTTATCACATGAAGATTTTTCAAAGGAAACTACATTCAAACTGAGATATATGTAGAGAGGGAAACAGGAGCTGCAGGTAGGATTGTTGAGTTGTAAGAAGGTTTTATGAAACACACCAGGCGGGAGATTTCACAACAGTACAAGATGTTAAAGTCAAAGAAAAACACCAAAGCGACACAGAAATGAAGTTAAAGGTACAGTAGGAGAAAGATAAATGCTGTGTATTTGTGGTTTCACTTCTCAATAGTAGAATTTTAAACAGAATTTATCAGTTGCAGTAAAGTAACAGCTTCTATTTTTAGCAAGAAATTACAGCATTTTTTTGCATTTGTGTAAATGTGTATATGCAGTGGGGTCATCTCAATGTCTTGATTTGATTGAGGCTGTTATATAAAGTCAAGTCAAATTTTTTGGTGAAGCCCAAAGTCACAAATCCCAAATTTGCCTCACAGAGCTTTATTGACACTGATAAAATCTCCTCTTCAGCACAACCTTACTAATTCGACTAGGCAACGGTGTCGTGTGTTTTCCACATGAAGACCCGAGAGCTTTCTTTTTTATTAGTTCACTTCCATTGGCTTTTATGTTTACCTTTCGCCTTGAGGACCCTGTGAGTCGTGTCTGCTCTCACCCTGAGTTGCCAACTCCACAATCTGGTCAAATGAAGAGATCTGGAGACACAGAGAGTGTCCTGGCATCTGCTCGTACCGCAGTATTTGACAGCAGGTTGAGAATCTGCCAGATTTGATTTACTTTGAAGTTTATTGGCTGCTTTTCACAACTCAGAACCAGTGGTGTGCCATGAACCTGCCTGACAATGGCTTAAAGTTATAATGCCTAAGATTTTTATATCAAAAACCCTCTATGACATTTATCAACGCTAGGGATTCAATGTATTTACATCCAGTAATTATCTCAGTATAGCAGTTTTCACTGTTATTGGCTTATTTCTCCTTTCCTGAGCAGGTTTTAAATGACCTGCTCACTCACAAGGGATTCACAGGGAACGATGCATGTACTTAAATGTTACGGTTTGTAATTTTATCTAATGGATAGAAGGCTCCTCATTTACCGTTTGCTCTCCTGCAGCCCTATCAGTGGGGTTTAAAGTTACTGCTAATGTGAATACAACATTTACTGCTTCTGCTTTCATAACAAAGGAAAGGTTCACGTGTTTTCGATTCACATGCTCAAAAGTAAACTTATTTTTAAACTAGTTATTGGTCTTTGCACTTGTTCCTGCTGTCCACACTGCTCACGAAAGCTGCTTTTCCACTGCATGGTACGGCGCAGCTGTGCTCAGCTGGACGCGTTATTTTTTGGTTTTCCATTAGCAAAAGTTGTGGCTCGTACCTGGTACCTGAAACTCTTTTTTTACATTTTTTAATACCACCTCGGTCATGGTTCCAAGCAAAGCTGAGCCGATACTAGGAGGTGGAGTTAAAACACTGCAGAGGCAGAGAGACACAACGAAAGGACCCCAAACAGGATTCTTTTTTGTGGTTCATGGTCAGCGTCTTGACCCTTAAGAGAATTGTTTTAAGACATACTTGTGAGAGAAAATAATCCTTTAGAAGCACTCAACTGCTGAAACACAGGTGGCTTTTATTTTTGGAATAGCCACAGTGAGCAGTTAGGTGAAGAGCTGCAGGTGAGAGGCACTTTCTGCCATTTTTGAGAACTAGCACCTCTCCAACACGTTGTCAGTCAATCCACACAACTCCTTTTACAAGTCTGTTCTGTTGCATGGATAACTGATTACGGTCGCTCACAGCGTGATGAAAAAAGGCCAATTATTTGCTGTCTTTATGCGACACATTTATTATGTTGTCATTTTGGACGTAACTCTGTGTTCTGTGCTGTTAAACCACACTTGCTGTCACCAAAAGAAAACTTACAGTGATCCAAGTCAACCAGGACTCAAATGTTATAGATAAAATCCCAAATCTAAATATAATAACTGTGATGGTCACCACACACCCCTTTATAATTACTACAATACAATAGTAATGCTTGGTTAATTGCTGATGAAGGAAGTCCTTTCACATCAGGCCTCCATCACAAAAGATGATCGAAAGAATGGCTTTTGAATAGAAGTGAAAATCAGACAGAGAAGAATAGCTGCCATAAAAAACAATCAGGAGAAAGACTCCATTGAGATCCAGCAGAGAGAGTGTTTTCTGTGCATTGGTGTGTGTGTGTGTGTGCGTGTGCATGTGCGTGTGTGTGAGTGTGTGAGATGAAAGCCGGTTGTTATGTGATCAGCAACAGACTGTAACCACTCTGTTTGTCATCTCTACTCTGCAGGCATTCCCCTGCATCTCCACTGGAATCTACGGTCAGTGTTGTTGTGTGTGTCTCCTCCTCATGGTGGGTCGCCCAGGTTGAAATATTCATAACAATTGTGCATTTGGTGATTAAACCAACTCATTTGGCACGGATGTAAGTTTGTGTCATGAAAATGTAAAGCTATTGGGTTGCTGCAAATTTGGCAGACATTATGAAAAATTAATCATGGTTCAAAAATCAGCCACAGCCCCCAGGCAAATGCTGGTAAAGATAAGTGGCTGCTAGATTTGCTTCACTTACCAGCCCTAAAAAACAATGGTAATCTATTGAGTGGCTGGTATGTTTTTTGCAGGTGGATGAAAAAAGTAAATTTTCAAGCCTGATGATGGACGATAGCTGCTCCACCCAGAACTACACTGGTGGCAACAGGAGACTTGGCTGCAGAAACTCTTCCAGACGAGTCAGGAGGTCACCCTTGTTATCTAGACTGAGTTTGCTGTTGTCTGATGCAGGAGGACATGCCTGGTTCTCATGACGAAAAAACTCTTCCGTCTCTGCAACCACTATATTCCTTATCTTAGACTGCAGGTAGCTGCTCCACTGCGTTGCAAAGGAAATAAAGAGAATAGAACCTTTTTAATAATAATTGTAAATAAGCAATCAAACATACTGTATGCAGTCAAAATTATTTTTCTGCATATTTAGCTCCTATTTGACAGCCATGGCCTTCAAGGACCAATTTTGCAGCTCCCCATATCTATATCTTTTGATAACGTATGAACCTACATCAGTGCCAAATGTGTTGCTTTTATTGCAAAATGCACAATTGTTATGCTTAACTGCCCCACTATCTAACCAGAACAAATGCATGACATTTTCATCTGTGTGTGTGTGTGTGTGTGTGTGTGTGTGTGTGTGTGTGTGTGTGT